>JAWNOP010000030.1:600000-792088 GCA_035045925.1 Drosophila atripex
ACGTATATTTAAGGCTAGTGGACTTTAAAAGTACTGAACCGTTTAAACCCAAATTAGGACAGAACTTGTGTTAAGGTTTTTGTTCACTTTTTTTTTCAAAAGTGTAACTGCGTTTGCTAGTATTATACATATTAGCTTCATTGCTCAAACAGAATTAAACAAAAAGTTATCAATAAGAGCAACGTGGAATAAGCAGAAAGACAAACAGCTGAATCGGAGCACTTCCTATCTTACATTAGGAAGATTAACAATTGCTTTAAAATTATGTCTCTTGATGCGGAAAGGTATTACAAAGGAGCTAGTGACCCAAAAAGGTGGATAAAAATGTTCTGATTTTAAATCGAGATCTTTTTGATTTCCAAATTGATGGTGTCGTGGTTGGGAAAGACTAAACAAAACAGATAGACGGAGTAAATTAAAAATTTGACCCATGTTGGTAACGGTAAAAATTTTATATTAAAATTTAATGATTTAAGTCAATCTTTTAAATTAAGTCAGTCCTGGGATCCCATTACACTCCTTCGTATGGACGTGTTTTGAGGTGCGTAAAATTTCCTCAATAATTCTAAACCCTATCCAGCATAAGGCAAAGCCTTATGCAAAATGAAAACATCTTAATTCAGATGGTCGCGTCCCAAGTATCAAAATAATCTTTCCTTACCTAATGTTCGAATAACAAAGTGGGTTCACTGCCCAAGGTGAAAAAAGAACAATTCTTTCTAGAAAATTACATTGAAGTTATGCTATAAGAAAAACATATCGCAAATAAATAAAATATCCTTTTTGATCGAAAAGCTTGTTCTGGAAAAAGAGACGCCTTCGTATGGCGTGTCAAACCAACTGATCGCCAACATCTAATAAGCTATTCAAGGAAGTCTCACGCAAACTCTTCGAGGTACTAAAACAAGAAGCTGAAAATGCACCGCACGAGCAAAACAAAAAAAAAACGCTATCACCGAGCATTTAAGCAAACAGTATAACACATCTTGGGTACGACCCAGAGAAATGTAAAAGGAAAATAAATCAGTTTTGATTCCTAAGCCTGGAAAGACAATCCTACTTTATCCTTTTAAAAATCAATAGGCCTGATATGATGTCTTTTTTAACATTTTAAAAATTGTTTTCTACTGATCATAACACCATATATCAGAGGCTAATATGTTATCTAGGCACATCAATTTGGCTTTCGAGAAAGTTATGACGTAATCTAGAAGAAAAATAGGATAACACTAAAAATACGCACGGCCTCGGTCGAAAATAGGGAGTATCATGACCTCATTATTAAAACTCTACTGCCACAGTATACGCAAAAGTTTCTTGAGTTCTATCTATACAATAAAATGTTTTGGATGAGATGCAATGCAGTGCCTTCAAACCTCGCTTGGAACCTAGCCTTGGTTTCGGATGGTACACGCGCCTTCAACGGAATGAAAAGATTTCTTTTCTAAAATAATGAGGGTCTGGAAGTCAGAAGTCTTAGTTTTGCTTTTTATCGATATCGTGATAAGGTGTAATATGCATATAGCGATTACCCACTGTACTATATACAGTGGCGAGCAAAATTGAGTGCATGTTCACAATTCTGACTTTGGCCCTCAATAAAAACACAACCACAAAAGCAAATCAAATAATTTGTATTATTATTCATCATTATTTTTATACCCTTGCAGAGGGTATTATAATTTTGGTCAAAAGTGTGCAACGCAGTGAAGGAGACATCTGCGACCCTATAAAGTATATTCTTGATCAGGATCACCTCCTGAGTCGATATAAGCATGTCCGTCTGTCTGTCTGTTTCTACGCAAACTAGTCTCTCAGTTTTAAGGCCAAAATTCATAAGGATCGGCCGACTATATACGATCCGATATATATCTAATAATATAAGATGCGTGTCGCCACCTAGCTGACAACTGCAAGGGTATATCAACTTCGGTTCTTCTTTTTTGACAATCTTATATCATGGACCGATCCCGTCCGTTTTGACTTATTCGGTTTGACCTTCTAGAGAATTACCCATATCTAGATAATGTATGAGAGAATTACGCGTGTACGAGAGAAAAAAAAAAATTTTATAATTATAAATGTAAGTAAGCAAGTGAGTCGTGCTGTTTCGATCCAAAATCACAATTGTTTTATATATAGTATTTTAAGATATTACATCAATTATTTTTAGTAACGTATTATTAATATACAAAAAATGTGTGTGATAAAAATATAGTAAAGTCTCTACAGTAGCTCACATTTTATTTTTTCGAACTATTTTTGAGGTCATCAAATAAGAGTTCTTTACTCAGACATTGAGCCAAATGTCCAAGAGGGCTGTTTTTGTTGTTTTCTTTAGTTCTGCCCGTTACCAAACCGTTTGCTTATGAAAGACGGTTGAAAAGTTTTTGTAAAGATTCGTGGGACTCATTTGGCTCTGCAAATTGCGCTTGGGAACTAGTGTGAATAAAACTGTTTTTTTTTTAGCTTTTCATTATATGCTTCCAGGGGGTATTATAATCTTTTTCTGCTACGCAGTAAAGGATACATCCTTCCTTTGCACGCAGTATAAAGGTTGGAACGGCCGGTGCTTGTTCCAGCCCTTCATACCATATAACAGATTGGTCCAGAATGCCATAACTTTGGTGTTTCTTAAGTTAAAAGGATGTGTTTTTTTTGGAATTCTATTTTGTCCCAACCGATCTAATATTTTGATCCGGTCAGCCTAATTTTATAAAGATCGGCAGACTTTGTAAAATATATATTCTATAGCTGCCTTATAAATAAACGATCGGTAACGACACGAAAAAAAAGAAGGTGGGTACTTTTACATATTTGTATTTTGAGATATAAATCACACAGTCGGAACAGCCAGGATAGGCCGACTATTACCTAAAGATTCGGAGATTGATTGGAAATTACATAACTTTGTATATTTGTTTAAATTAAAAATTTTTTTCTCATAAGTATCGTCCAATTATGTATTTGATACATTTATGATTTTTTATTTTAGCAAGTGCCCATACTGGTGATCAAACTGTCGATGAATATCCAGATATAAGTGGAATATGTACTGCTCGAGTAAGTGATTATACAATTTTTGTTAATATATGAAAAACAAAGATTATAATTTTTAATTGTAGGAGGCTATGCGTAAAATGACAGAAGAGGATAAGCAAAAAATTGCGCAACAAGTTGAATTATTTCGAAGAGAAAAACTTACTTTTGATTCAGAAGTAGCAAAATGGGATGACACTGGAAATGACATCATTTTTTTGGCAAAACACATGTGTATGATCATGATGGAAATGACTGATTTCACCAGGTAAGATTTTTTTTTAAAGAATTTGATCCTAGTTGGCTAAATTTGTCCAGATGTGTGAAAAGCATTGAAGAAAGGATTTCCGACCGTATAATGTACATATATTCGTGATCAGAAGGACGAAAAATATATAACAACGAACGCCCTGTTATACGAGGGTTGTCCAATAAGTACTTAGCCTCCAAAAGAAAAACGAAAATCGACACGAACGATACGGGGCCAAATCTAAAGAATATGGAGGATGCTGTAGCAGTTCGTAGCCCAATTCGACCAATTTGGCCGTGGGGAGGGCGTAAGTGTGAGCCGGTGCGTTGTCACGATGGAAGAGCACTTTTTTCTTCGCCAAAGGGCGCCGAACTTTCTGCAATTCGGCGGCGAATCGGTCCAATAATTCAGCAAAGTGCAGCCCTGTGACTGTTTTGGCCTTCTCGAGGTAGTCGATGTAGACCTTGTGAATCCCATTTATTTTACATTACCTTGTGAATTACATTTATTTTGTGTGCTTCTATGATTTTACCCTTTTCAACTCTTTCCTATGGAAGATTTTTTTCCTTTTGAAATCAGGGATGACAATTTTCAGGGGATTCAGGACAATATTCAATACTATTCTGTAACAGCCAGATTTATAAAAATATTGCAATGTTAAATGCTTATTAAAATTAAAAACGCGATCCTTTTTCAAAACTCGCAAACATGTTTTACATTTATTGTAGTCGTTATCCATCTCTTCAAAGTATTTGTAGATATTGAACGTTTTATTGGTATAATAAAATGAATAAATTGTTAAAAGTGACAAATGTCAAAGGTGCAAAGGGCAAAAACGTATTTTTGCAAGCCCCTGGTGTAATACCAGATTAAAGAAAACTTAAAACAGAACAACAATCACACAGGAGCAGTAGCACATGAAAGATTTTATTTACTCTGCTGTCATCTCGATCCAAAATTTTTACTGGATTCTACGGGAGTAGCATAGTTTTTCAATCCCTGACAATATTTATTCTAAAATGTTTTCAACATTTTTATTAAAAAATTTATTTGTAAGTGAAATTCTTATAAAGACTGGCCCACTAAATACGATATATGTATATCTTATAATATAAGTTGCTAGTTAAAATTTTGCTCCGCCCGAAGTTAGCTTTCCTTTCCTGTTATTTATTTATTTTGCATGTAACGCAAGATAATCTAATACAATATCAGCTTCCAGAAAACTGGCCAAAAGTTTTGGGACTGACTAATAGAAGTCACACCAAACATTCTAGAATATTAAGGCATGAAGAAACGCAGGTCCATGAAACTTATATTCATAAATTGTCACCCAGGAATTTCGGTTCAGGAAAGCTCAAAGTCCACCGAATTCATCACCGACATCTGAAGCTAAACTAGATATAGCTGCAGGCATGTTTACAAAAAATCCATTCCAGGACAAAGAAATCTCCAATGTAATCAGGAAACATTTGAAGCCTTATATTGTCTTTTAAAAATTTTCGCTATCCCACCCTATTCCCAAACTATGTTTTTGAAGTTGGTTGTCAAGATTTGTCGCAAACTACTCAACCGATCTTAGTGACATTTTACACAGGTTTTGAAGATATCATTTACAAGGTATTAAACAAAGGATTATGTTTTTTAATTACAGCTATTGAAAAAAAAAGTCGAGAAATTCGAATCTTGCATTTATTATAAAAACGACGGCCCACCCAATTGCAATTTTCATTTTTTTTTTTGTTTTCCTTTGTCCAATACCTAGTTTATTGTTTTTACTAAAAAAATTTTATTTTATTTATATTTCTGATGATCCCGAAAGAAGTTCTGCTGACAACGCGGAGGCAACTTTTTTCCGAGGAGCTGCCGGAAATAGCATCGTACTGACCGCCATTTTTTTTTTTTTTTTTTTTTTTTTTAATTTTACAAAATATTTATAAATATGTATCTTTTAAATGATAAAAAGTTTCATTAAAATATTTTTGTTTATTGTTATTTTTTTTGCCCGAGAAAACCCATAAAACACCTTAAGGGAAAAGGTTAAACCACCTAGATTGGGCAAATCTTAAATTGCACCGCGTTACCTTGCCTAAGATCTGTATATCATGACCTCTGTCTGGATGGCTACAGCGTTACAACGGGGTAGCCTCTACGTAATGTTGCTTCCTACCTTAAGAACCTATTTAGGATGTAAAGATGTATATTTACAATGAAACAACATGTTTATTATTTCAGAGGCCGCGGTCCTTTAAAAACTACGATGGACGTGATAAATGCTGCCAAAAAAATTTCAGAAGCTGGGACAAAGCTAGATAAACTAACGCGAGAAATAGCAGAGCAATGTCCCGAAAGTAGCACTAAAAAAGATTTGCTGGCTTATTTGCAACGAATAGCTCTTTATTGTCACCAAATTCAAATAACCTCTAAAGTTAAAGCAGACGTACAAAATATAAGTGGCGAACTTATAGTTTCCGGGGTGAGTATTCGCCAAAATTTTATTTTCAAATATGTTTATTGATAAAACCTTTGTTTTATAGTTGGACAGCGCCACATCACTGATTCAAGCTGCTAAAAATCTTATGAATGCGGTAGTACTTACTGTAAAATACTCATATGTGGCGTCAACCAAATACACTAGGCAAGGCACAGTTTCTGTAAGTTTTTGTAGTGCATGAAAAAATCAAATTATTAATTAATTGTATTTCAGTCTCCAATAGTGGTATGGAAAATGAAAGCTCCAGAAAAAAAACCGCTAGTTAGACCTGAAAAACCAGAGGAAGTTCGGGCTAAAGTTCGAAAAGGATCACAAAAAAAAGTTCAAAACCCGATTCATGCGTTGTCTGAATTTCAAAGTCCCGCTGATGCTGTTTAAATATATTAAAATATTTTTAATATCATATTGCACACATAATAAGAAAATACATAATCATTCTATTATTTTTTAAAGTACTCTCAAATAAAATGCAAACGTTATTATCAGTATGATGTTTATGGAAAATCGAGAAGGAACAAAAAAATATCTTCGACTGCATCCGAAGTTATATCGCAAGAACTAAGTTTTTTTTGGTTTGATAAACATTTCTGGTTTGATAGATTCAATTGTAGTGGTAACGCCATCGAAAACCGAATAAAATAATCGTCAACATACATAAATGGCTAGAAATTCTGCTGCTGCGCTGCCGGCACACGCAAAGAGTAAGCGATCTCTCATTTGCTCTTATGCGGCCTTGGGCCTTGATATCCCAAGCTAAAGAAAAAATATGTTTTCACTAAGAAAAATGATTTTAGAAATTTGGTAGGAACAATTTTTTTTTAATGCAAATGTGGATGCGGAATGTGAGCAATTCTATTTAATTTTTAAAGGCACGCTATTAGTGCCTGTCGCGGAACGGATTAGGGCTATCGATAGTTACTTATGTTCAAACTTAGCGCCGCTAGAAGTCAGTATTATATGTAGCAGTAGCTTAGAGATTTGAGCTTACGTTATTCGGTCTCACTAAATCGGGTAAAAAGGAAAGGATATTTGGCGCATCAATTAGACCGATTTGCGCCATCACAAAGAGAGGAAAGAGAAACTGCGGTATGTTAGAGACTAAGTAACTGTAACGGCTAAATAGCTGATGTAATTCTTTTTTGCTGAAATTTGCTGTTCCATGGTGCATGGTGCAGTCTGTCGGCCTTCTCTTTACTCCAATATTCTCAAGATTTTGTTTTTCCTCAATGGTAATTACTTTGGAAAATTTTTAGGAAATGATTTTTCCGATTATTATCTTTACTTAACATTATGGATCTACTACCTACATTATGGAAACTACCACACAACCATTGTAAATATTTTATTCAAAACGGTATAATTTTTGAAAAAAAAAATCCTATACCGCATTTGATTTTTCTCCTTTACTGAAGCCATCCAGAAATGACATATTTCATTCATTGAGGTTGCCTTCTATTAAATATTAAGTGGATACGAAATTGATACAGACTTACCCTGAACAAATACAAACAATTTTTGTTTGTGGCGCTCGGCTTTAACGGGACTAAATGTGTGAATTTTGCCCACCACCACTGCGCCCCTTAAAGCACAAAGAAAATTTAACTTCTTTTTGTGGCGAAGTGATTTTTTTTAAGCATTATATACCCTTAACTTAATTTCAGTCAATTTAATTTTAAGGTGTAACACGGTGGGACACCCCCATACATCAGTAAAGTTAGAAATTTGCTGTTCCATGGTGCATGGTGCAGTCTGTCGGCCTTCTCTTTACTCCAATAACCAATTAATTGAAATATATTCTCAAGATTTTGTTTTTCCTCAATGGTAATTACTTTGGAAAATTTTTAGGAAATGATTTTTTCGATTATTATCTTTACTTAACATTATGGATCTACTACCTACATTATGGAAACTACCACACAACCATTGTAAATATTTTATTCAAAACGGTATAATTTTTGAAAAAAAAAAATCCTATACCACATTTGATTTTTCTCCTTTACTGAAGCCATCCAGAAATGACATATTTCATTCATTGAGGTTGCCTTCTATTAAATATTAAGTGGATACGAAATTGATACAGACTTACCCTGAACAAATACAAACAATTTTTGTTTGTGGCGCTCGGCTTTAACGGGACTTATCTTTAGCATTAAGCAAGCAAACAATGCCTCAGCTTATTTTCTACGACGGGCTCTCGCATCATTGTATTCACCCCATAAATTGGATTAGCTCTAATTCTCTCCATTTCATATACACCCAAAATAAACATAACGTTTTTATACCCTTGCAGAGGCATTATAACATTTAGTCAAAAGTGTGCAACGTAGGGAACTAGACGTCTCCGACCCTTTAAAGTATATATATTCTTGATCAGGATCATTTCCTGATTCGATATAAGCATGTCCGTCTCTCCGTTTTTCTGTTTATCTGTTTCTACGCTAATTAGTCTCTCAGTGTTAAAGATATCAACGTCAAAATATTCAGACATCATTCTTTCCTTTGCAGGCAGTATATACATCAGAGAAAAAAGAAATACCACCACCACCAAAAACAATTTTTCAATAGTCAGCATACTCATATTTTTGACATTAAGGAAACGTTTCATTCGTGTTTGAAAATCACGAGACCCTAAAGAAAATAAGGCTGAACAAAAGAACCTAAATTTAAAAAAAGTCCCAGGCCCGCAAAAAACAGGTCTCTTGCGCAAAATTTCTCTGGGCTGGATCATCAAAAATGAAAAAACCGATTAAATTTCATTAAATAAATGAATAATCTAAGGAAAATTATTAAACTCAAAGTTGAAAATTCGATTTTCGAAAAATTTATCGGATGGGAAATATAGCTAAGAAGCTTTTATAATATATTAAGAAATATTGTGTGTGTATACTCAGATATATATATATATATATATATTAAGAAAATGGAGAGAAAATCGCTTTTTTGAAAATCTCAACTGTACTTAACCAACCCCTTAAAAAAATATTGTTGGTGTAGCCATTTTATTATAATAAAATTTTATGTAGTATGATATTCTTACTTAACAAAAATACAGTTATACATACTCAAATTCTAGTTTTAATATTTTTTTTATTGTCTTACTAAAAAAAAAACCATTCAAATGGGTCGTGGAAAACACTGCAGTGATGAAATCTCATCAAAATCATTTTGATCTCATCAAAAAATTAATCAAGGATGGAAATCCTTTCGAGAAGTGGTTCGACTTGTTGGATATTAAAATAAAATGATAAGCGGCATTACCTATAACAAAAGTAAAGAAACACGTGGTAGTAAGCGTTCCCTGAGCCCTCTAGAGGTCAAAAGGTTGGTTCGCCATAGCAAAAGGGAATCTTTCAAGCAGGCTACAGACCAGAAAATGGCCCTGAATATTGCTTTAACGGATCAAACAGTGGGCAAATATCTCGGACAACATAATCTGAAAGCCTGCAGGCCAATAAAAGTACTATTTTTAAATGCCAGACATATTGCTAACCGTATCAAGTTTACTAAAGACCATTCATATTGTGCACCCACCAATGGAGAAATATTTTATGGATCGATGAGACCAAGGTGGTCATGTATGGTGGTAACGAAAATAAGGTCTAGTACACAAAGACTATAAAACGTGGAGGATGCAACGTCATGGTATAGGCCTGCTTTTCATGCAATGGAGTAGGCCTTATACACTGGATTCAATGTATTATCGATCAATACGTTTATTGGAATATTCTGTAAACTGTAATGTAACCCTTCGCAGAAGATGAAATGCCTCTTGTTTGGGTCTTTCAGCAGGATAATGACCCGAAACATACAAGCAAAAAGGCAAAGGTGGTGTTCCAAAATTTCGGTCTAAGTAAAATTTACCAATTTATTCATAACAAATATTAATATATATCAAATATTTTTAATCAAAATATTTATTCATAACCATCCCTATCCAAAATTTCTTTCAAAAGTTCTTCAGGAAAAACGAGTTGTAAAGAATTTCCTAAATGAAGGGGTTTATAAAATTTTTCTCCGACAAAAAGTACCGTCCGCGTTTGCCTTATTTTTGTTTTTAAAATTTTGAACAAATTTTATTTGAACAAATGAAGCTAACTATACCATGATATATTTCGTTAGAAAGGTTTTTAAATATCTTTTTTACTTTCTTTAAGATCAAATGTCTTAATATATACTTAACTTAACTTTTGGTTCTTTTGGTAACAAAGTTCTTTGTTAAGAACTGGCCACTGGCCGCGACCGCAAACAGCTGAGGCAAATAGCCGCCTGGTGGCGACCGAAAAACATATCCCAAACAATTTGCAGCTGTTAAATAATGATTATCGATTAAAAATTTGTAACAATGCACAAATGATGCTGAACGCAGTGGACGCACAAAAGAGGTGGTTACTCCAAAAAATTATTTTGACTGACCGAAAAGTGAAATTGGTAGCATTATCTGAGACTCTTAAGATATGAAAGGAGGCATATTGTGAACGAATATTTGAACATGCGCAAGCTCTGTGCAAAGTAGGTGCCGCGCGAGCTTACAATCGATCAAAAACAACAACGTGTTGATGATTCTGAGCAGTGCTTGGATCTGTTTAAACGCAATGAAAACGAATTTTCACGTCGATATGAGACAACGGATGAAACATGGCCCCATCACTACACCCCAGAGTCAAATCGGCAATCATCTGAGTGGACTCAGCGTGATGAACCGGCTCGAAAGCGTGGAAAAATGCAACAGGCAAGGTTATGGGGTCCGTATTTTGGGATGCACGTGGAATGTAATTTTCATCGACTATCTTCAGCAGGGCCAAACCATCAAAAGCGACGGATAGATCGGATTATTGGAGCGTTTGAGCGAAAAATGGCCTCATTTGAAGAGGAAACAGGTTCTGTTTCATCAGGACAATGCACCATATCACAAATTGGCGAAAACTATGGCAAAGTTTTATGAATTGGGCTTCGAATTGCTTCAGCACCTCCATATTCTCAAGATCTCGCCCCTAGTGACTATTTCCTGTTCTCAGACCTTAAAAGAATGTCACTGGTAAAAATTCAGGACTATTAAGGAAGTTATTGCCGGGACAGAGGCCTATTTTGATTACAAAAACAAATCATATTTTCAAAATGGGATCGATAAGTTGGAAGATCGTTATAGTCGGTGTATATCCCTCGAAGGAAACTACTATCCTAACTGCAAAAAAGTGCGTTTTTCTTAGTTAGTACCGGGACTTATCAGCCGAACTGTTATATTCTTGTTCAAGATCACTTCTTGAGTCGATATCAGCATGTCCGTCTCTTTTTACGCAAAACAGTCTCTTAGTTTTAAAGCTATCGACTTCTTCGAAAACGGTTTCTTTCGATTTGCTTCAAGTACGTAACATTATCTTCGTAATATGCTTCGTCAATATCCTCTTCGCTCATTTGTGAAGTTTTTATCATATTGGTCCCGTTATCCGATACGATTGACACATTTTGGCTTAGTTTAATCTCGTATTTCTCTAAAACAGAAATGATATCTTTTGCGTGATGTTTCGCTGTACTTGACCCAGGACCTTTGAGTACCGCCATTCCCAGAATACGTGATTAGCTTTATATGACCAAATTGAGCACTGACGCCGAATAGGATGCGATCAAGCCGCATTGCGCTATCTATTTTCAAGGAGGGCAGTCGATTATTACACTCTTGTTTTATTTTAAGTCTAATATTTGCTGCGACGTATTTTAATACCGACTTGCTCTTTTTGCATTTTTGTCCTTAAGACCTTGACATATAGGGTCAATTATATTGCGCATGTTATTTGAATTTAGCACATTAAACGGAACGCTGTCTTCAGTGACAAGACCAATTTAAGACCGAATTAACAATTTTTTGTCTATATTCACTTTGATTAGTTGCTGTTTAAGGTTTTTCTTTTTCTGCAGGCAACCAAAATCATTTTCTTGCTCTTTGGGCTGGATTTCATGCAATGTTAAATGTTTATTTAATTTAAAAACGCGATCCTTTTTCAAAACTCGCAAATATTTTTTACATTTAACGTGGTCGTTATCCATCTCTTCAAAGTATTTGTATATATTGAATGTTTTATTGGTTGGTGCCATGTTCACGCAATGAATAAATTGTTAAAGTGACAAATGTCAAAGGTGCAAAGGGCAAAAACGTATGTTTGCAAGCCCCTGGTATAATACCAGATTAAAGAAAACTTAAAACAGAACAACAATCACACAGAAGCAGTACATGAAATATTTAATTTGCTCTGCTGTCATCTTGCTCCCAAATTTTTACTACTGCTACGGCTACGGGGAGCACAGTATTAAATTGTTGACTATTGCTATTGCTATAGTTTTTGCTCCGAGAAAACTCGGAGCAGAGCAGAGCACATATTTTTTCATCAATCTGCTACAGCTATGCTCCGATTGTCATAAAAGTGAGAAAATTGCAATGGAAAAACGAGTTCCTACGGGAGTAGCATAGTTTTCCAAACTCTGACAGTATTTATTCTAAAATGTTTCCAACATTTTTATTAGAAAATTTATTTGTAAGTGAAATTCTTATAAAGACTGGCCCACTAAATACGATATATGTATATCTTATAATATAAGTTGCTAGTTAACTGCAAGGGTATATTAATTTTTGCTCCGCCCGAAGTTAGCTTTCCTTTCCTGTTATTTATTTATTTCGCATGTAACGCAAGATAATCTAATACAATATCAGCTCCCAGAAAACTTGCCAAAAGTTTTGAGACCTACTAATAGAAGCCACACCAAACATTCTAGAATATTAAGGCATGAAGAAACGCAGGTCCATGAAACTTATATTCATTACTAAACAATATGATATATTAAAAATATATCTGTATGCATGTATTAATATTTGGTGGCGCATCCTTTGTTGGCTAAAACAGCAGAACAACATCTTGGCATTGAATCTACTAAGTCCCAGGCCCGCAAAAATCAGGTTTCTTGCGCAAAATTTCTCTGGGCTGGATCATCAAAAATGCAAAAACCGATTAAATTTCATTAAATAAATGAATAATCTTAGGATTAAACTCAAAGTTGAAAATTCGATTTTCGAAAAATTTATCGGATGGGAAATATAGCTAAGAAGCTTTTATAATATATTAAGAAATATTGTGTGTGTATACTCAGATATATATATATATATATATATTAAGAAAATGGACAGAAAATCGCTTTTTTGAAAATCTCAACTGTACTTAACCAACCCCTTAAAAAAATATTGTTGGTGTAGCCATTTTATTATAATAAAATTTTATGTAGTATGATATTCTTACTTAACAAAAATACAGTTATACATACTCAAATTCTAGTTTTAATATTTTTTTTATTGTCTTACTAAAAAAAAAACCATTCAAATGGGTCGTGGAAAACACTGCAGTGATGAAATCTCATCAAAATCATTTTGATCTCATCAAAAAATTAATCAAGGATGGAAATCCTTTCGACAAGTGGTTCGACTTGTTGGATATTAAAATAAAATGATAAGCGGCATTACCTATAACAAAAGTAAAGAAACACGTGGTAGTAAGCGTTCCCTGAGCCCTCTAGAGGTCAAAAGGTTGGTTCGCCATAGCAAAAGGGAATCTTTCAAGCAGGCTACAGACCAGAAAATGGCCCTGAATATTACTGCAACGGATCAAACAGTGGGCACATATCTCGGACAACATAATCTGAAAGCCTGCAGGCCAATAAAAGTCCTATTTTTAAATGCCAGACATATTGCTAACCGTATCAAGTTTGCTAAAGACCATTCATATTGTGCACCGAGCAATGGAGAAATATTTTATGGTTCGATGAGACCAAGGTAGTCATGTATGGTGGTAACGAAAATAAGGTCTAGTACACAAAGACTATAAAACATGGAGGATGCAACGTTATGGTATAGGCCTGCTTTTCATGCAATGGAGTAGGCCTTATACACTGGATTCAATGTATTATCGATCAATACGTCTATTGGAATATTCTGTAAACTGTAATGTAACCCTTCGCAGAAGATGAAATGCCTCTTGTTTGGGTCTTTCAGCAGGATAATGACCCGAAACATACAAGCAAAAAGGCAAAGGTGGTGTTCCAAAATTTCGGTCTAAGTAAAATTTACCAATTTATTCATAACAAATATTAATATATATCAAATATTTTTAATCAAAATATTTATTCATCACCATCCCTATCCAAAATTTCTTTCAAAAGTTCTTCAGGAAAAACGAGTTGTAAAGAATTTCCTAAATGAAGGGGTTTATAAAATTTTTCTCCGACAAAAAGTACCGTCCGCGTTTGCCTTATTTTTGTTTTTAAAATTTTGAACAAATTTTATTTGAACAAATGAAGCTAACTATACCATGATATATTTCGTTAGAAAGGTTTTTAAATATCTTTTTCACTTTCTTTAAGATCAAATGTCTTAATATATACTTAACTTAACTTATGGTTCTTTTGGTAACAAAGTTCTTTGTTAAGAACTGGCCACTGGCCGCGACCGCAAACAGCTGAGGCAAATAGCCGCCTGGTGGCGACCGAAAAACATATCCCAAACAATTTGCAGCTGTTAAATAATGATTATCGATTAAAAATTTGTAGCAATGCACAAATGATGCTGAACGCAGTGGACGCACAAAAAGAGGTGGTTACTCCAAAAAATTATTTTGACTGACCGAAAAGTGAAATTGGTAGCATTATCTGAGACTCTTAAGATATGAAAGGAGGCATATTGTGAACGAATATTTGAACATGCGCAAGCTCTGTGCAAAGTAGGTGCCGCGCGAGCTTACAATCGATCAAAAACAACAACGTGTTGATGATTCTGAGCAGTGCTTGGATCTGTTTAAACGCAATGAAAACGAATTTTCACGTCGATATGAGACAACGGATGAAACATGGCCCCATCACTACACCCCAGAGTCAAATCGGCAATCATCTGAGTGGACTCAGCGTGATGAACCGGCTCGAAAGCGTGGAAAAATGCAACAGGCAAGGTTATGGGGTCCGTATTTTGGGATGCACGTGGAATGTAATTTTCATCGACTATCTTCAGCAGGGCCAAACCATCAAAAGCGACGGATAGATCGGATTATTGGAGCGTTTGAGCGAAAAATGGCCTCATTTGAAGAGGAAACAGGTTCTGTTTCATCAGGACAATGCACCATATCACAAATTGGCGAAAACTATGGCAAAGTTTTATGAATTGGGCTTCGAATTGCTTCAGCACCTCCATATTCTCAAGATCTCGCCCCTAGTGACTATTTCCTGTTCTCAGACCTTAAAAGAATGTCACTGGTAAAAATTCAGGACTAATAAGGAAGTTATTGCCGGGAAAGAGGCCTATTTTGATTACAAAAACAAATCATATTTTAAAAATGGGATCGATAAGTTGGAAGATCGTTATAGTCGGTGTATATCCCTCGAAGGAAACTACTATCCTAACTGCAAAAAAGTGCGTTTTTCTTAGTTAGTACCGGGACTTATCAGCCGAACTGTTATATTCTTGTTCAAGATCACTTCTTGAGTCGATATCAGCATGTCCGTCTCTTTTTACGCAAAACAGTCTCTTAGTTTTAAAGCTATCGACTTCTTCGAAAACGGTTTCTTTCGATTTGCTTCAAGTACGTAACATTATCTTCGTAATATGCTTCGTCAATATCCTCTTCGCTCATTTGTGAAGTTTTTATCATATTGGTCCCGTTATCCGATACGATTGACACATTTTGGCTTAGTTTAATCTCGTATTTCTCTAAAACAGAAATGATATCTTTTGCGTGATGTTTCGCTGTACTTGACCCAGGACCTTTGAGTACCGCCATTCCCAGAATACGTGATTAGCTTTATATGACCAAATTGAGCACTGACGCCGAATAGGATGCGATCAAGCCGCATTGCGCTATCTATTTTCAAGGAGGGCAGTCGATTATTACACTCTTGTTTTATTTTAAGTCTAATATTTGCTGCGACGTATTTTAATACCGACTTGCTCTTTTTGCATTTTTGTCCTTAAGACCTTGACATATAGGGTCAATTATATTGCGCATGTTATTTGGATTGAGCACATTAAACGGAACGCTGTCTTCAGTGACAAGACCAATTTAAATCCGAATTAACAATTTTTTGTCTATATTCACTTTGATTAGTTGCTGTTTAAGGTTTTTCTTTTTCTGCAGGCAACCAAAATCATTTTCTTGCTCTTTGGGCTGGATTTCATGCAATGTTAAATGTTTATTTAATTTAAAAACGCGATCCTTTTTCAAAACTCGCAAATATTTTTTACATTTAACGTGGTCGTTATCCATCTCTTCAAAGTATTTGTATATATTGAATGTTTTATTGGTTGGTGCCATGTTCACGCAATGAATAAATTGTTAAAGTGACAAATGTCAAAGGTGCAAAGGGCAAAAACGTATGTTTGCAAGCCCCTGGTATAATACCAGATTAAAGAAAACTTAAAACAGAACAACAATCACACAGAAGCAGTACATGAAATATTTAATTTGCTCTGCTGTCATCTTGCTCCCAAATTTTTACTACTGCTACGGCTACGGGGAGCACAGTATTAAATTGTTGACTATTGCTATTGCTATAGTTTTTGCTCCGAGAAAACTCGGAGCAGAGCAGAGCACATATTTTTTCATCAATCTGCTACAGCTATGCTCCGATTGTCATAAAAGTGAGAAAATTGCAATGGAAAAACGAGTTCCTACGGGAGTAGCATAGTTTTCCAAACTCTGACAGTATTTATTCTAAAATGTTTCCAACATTTTTATTAGAAAATTTATTTGTAAGTGAAATTCTTATAAAGACTGGCCCACTAAATACGATATATATATATCTTATAATATAAGTTGCTAGTTAACTGCAAGGGTATATTAATTTTTGCTCCGCCCGAAGTTAGCTTTCCTTTCCTGTTATTTATTTATTTCGCATGTAACGCAAGATAATCTAATACAATATCAGCTCCCAGAAAACTTGCCAAAAGTTTTGAGACCTACTAATAGAAGCCACACCAAACATTCTAGAATATTAAGGCATGAAGAAACGCAGGTCCATGAAACTTATATTCATTACTAAACAATATGATATATTAAAAATATATCTGTATGCATGTATTAATATTTGGTGGCGCATCCTTTGTTGGCTAAAACAGCAGAACAACATCTTGGCATTGAATCTACTAAGTCCCAGGCCCGCAAAAAACAGGTTTCTTGCGCAAAATTTCTCTGGGCTGGATCATCAAAAATGCAAAAACCGATTAAATTTCATTAAATAAATGAATAATCTTAGGATTAAACTCAAAGTTGAAAATTCGATTTTCGAAAAATTTATCGGATGGGAAATATAGCTAAGAAGCTTTTATAATATATTAAGAAATATTGTGTGTGTATACTCAGATATATATATATATATATATTAAGAAAATGGACAGAAAATCGCTTTTTTGAAAATCTCAACTGTACTTAACCAACCCCTTAAAAAAATATTGTTGGTGTAGCCATTTTATTATAATAAAATTTTATGTAGTATGATATTCTTACTTAACAAAAATACAGTTATACATACTCAAATTCTAGTTTTAATATTTTTTTTATTGTCTTACTAAAAAAAAAACCATTCAAATGGGTCGTGGAAAACACTGCAGTGATGAAATCTCATCAAAATCATTTTGATCTCATCAAAAAATTAATCAAGGATGGAAATCCTTTCGAGAAGTGGTTCTTAGAAGTGGAGAAGTGGATATTAAAATAAAATGATAAGCGGCATTACCTATAACACGTGGTAGTAAGCGTTCCCTGAGCCCTCTAGAGGTCAAAAGGTTGGTTCGCCATAGCAAAAGGGAATCTTTCAAGCAGGCTACAGACCAGAAAATGGCCCTGAATATTACTGCAACGGATCAAACAGTGGGCACATATCTCGGACAACATAATCTGAAAGCCTGCAGGCCAATAAAAGTCCTATTTTTAAATGCCAGACATATTGCTAACCGTATCAAGTTTGCTAAAGACCATTCATATTGTGCACCGAGCAATGGAGAAATATTTTATGGTTCGATGAGACCAAGGTAGTCATGTATGGTGGTAACGAAAATAAGGTCTAGTACACAAAGACTATAAAACATGGAGGATGCAACGTTATGGTATAGGCCTGCTTTTCATGCAATGGAGTAGGCCTTATACACTGGATTCAATGTATTATCGATCAATACGTCTATTGGAATATTCTGTAAACTGTAATGTAACCCTTCGCAGAAGATGAAATGCCTCTTGTTTGGGTCTTTCAGCAGGATAATGACCCGAAACATACAAGCAAAAAGGCAAAGGTGGTGTTCCAAAATTTCGGTCTAAGTAAAATTTACCAATTTATTCATAACAAATATTAATATATATCAAATATTTTTAATCAAAATATTTATTCATCACCATCCCTATCCAAAATTTCTTTCAAAAGTTCTTCAGGAAAAACGAGTTGTAAAGAATTTCCTAAATGAAGGGGTTTATAAAATTTTTCTCCGACAAAAAGTACCGTCCGCGTTTGCCTTATTTTTGTTTTTAAAATTTTGAACAAATTTTATTTGAACAAATGAAGCTAACTATACCATGATATATTTCGTTAGAAAGGTTTTTAAATATCTTTTTCACTTTCTTTAAGATCAAATGTCTTAATATATACTTAACTTAACTTATGGTTCTTTTGGTAACAAAGTTCTTTGTTAAGAACTGGCCACTGGCCGCGACCGCAAACAGCTGAGGCAAATAGCCGCCTGGTGGCGACCGAAAAACATATCCCAAACAATTTGCAGCTGTTAAATAATGATTATCGATTAAAAATTTGTAGCAATGCACAAATGATGCTGAACGCAGTGGACGCACAAAAGAGGTGGTTACTCCAAAAAATTATTTTGACTGACCGAAAAGTGAAATTGGTAGCATTATCTGAGACTCTTAAGATATGAAAGGAGGCATATTGTGAACGAATATTTGAACATGCGCAAGCTCTGTGCAAAGTAGGTGCCGCGCGAGCTTACAATCGATCAAAAACAACAACGTGTTGATGATTCTGAGCAGTGCTTGGATCTGTTTAAACGCAATGAAAACGAATTTTCACGTCGATATGAGACAACGGATGAAACATGGCCCCATCACTACACCCCAGAGTCAAATCGGCAATCATCTGAGTGGACTCAGCGTGATGAACCGGCTCGAAAGCGTGGAAAAATGCAACAGGCAAGGTTATGGGGTCCGTATTTTGGGATGCACGTGGAATGTAATTTTCATCGACTATCTTCAGCAGGGCCAAACCATCAAAAGCGACGGATAGATCGGATTATTGGAGCGTTTGAGCGAAAAATGGCCTCATTTGAAGAGGAAACAGGTTCTGTTTCATCAGGACAATGCACCATATCACAAATTGGCGAAAACTATGGCAAAGTTTTATGAATTGGGCTTCGAATTGCTTCAGCACCTCCATATTCTCAAGATCTCGCCCCTAGTGACTATTTCCTGTTCTCAGACCTTAAAAGAATGTCACTGGTAAAAATTCAGGACTAATAAGGAAGTTATTGCCGGGACAGAGGCCTATTTTGATTACAAAAACAAATCATATTTTAAAAATGGGATCGATAAGTTGGAAGATCGTTATAGTCGGTGTATATCCCTCGAAGGAAACTACTATCCTAACTGCAAAAAAGTGCGTTTTTCTTAGTTAGTACCGGGACTTATCAGCCGAACTGTTATATTCTTGTTCAAGATCACTTCTTGAGTCGATATCAGCATGTCCGTCTCTTTTTACGCAAAACAGTCTCTTAGTTTTAAAGCTATCGACTTCTTCGAAAACGGTTTCTTTCGATTTGCTTCAAGTACGTAACATTATCTTCGTAATATGCTTCGTCAATATCCTCTTCGCTCATTTGTGAAGTTTTTATCATATTGGTCCCGTTATCCGATACGATTGACACATTTTGGCTTAGTTTAATCTCGTATTTCTCTAAAACAGAAATGATATCTTTTGCGTGATGTTTCGCTGTACTTGACCCAGGACCTTTGAGTACCGCCATTCCCAGAATACGTGATTAGCTTTATATGACCAAATTGAGCACTGACGCCGAATAGGATGCGATCAAGCCGCATTGCGCTATCTATTTTCAAGGAGGGCAGTCGATTATTACACTCTTGTTTTATTTTAAGTCTAATATTTGCTGCGACGTATTTTAATACCGACTTGCTCTTTTTGCATTTTTGTCCTTAAGACCTTGACATATAGGGTCAATTATATTGCGCATGTTATTTGAATTGAGCACATTAAACGGAACGCTGTCTTCAGTGACAAGACCAATTTAAGACCGAATTAACAATTTTTTGTCTATATTCACTTTGATTAGTTGCTGTTTAAGGTTTTTCTTTTTCTGCAGGCAACCAAAATCATTTTCTTGCTCTTTGGGCTGGATTTCATGCAATGTTAAATGTTTATTTAATTTAAAAACGCGATCCTTTTTCAAAACTCGCAAATATTTTTTACATTTAACGTGGTCGTTATCCATCTCTTCAAAGTATTTGTATATATTGAATGTTTTATTGGTTGGTGCCATGTTCACGCAATGAATAAATTGTTAAAGTGACAAATGTCAAAGGTGCAAAGGGCAAAAACGTATGTTTGCAAGCCCCTGGTATAATACCAGATTAAAGAAAACTTAAAACAGAACAACAATCACACAGAAGCAGTACATGAAATATTTAATTTGCTCTGCTGTCATCTTGCTCCCAAATTTTTACTACTGCTACGGCTACGGGGAGCACAGTATTAAATTGTTGACTATTGCTATTGCTATAGTTTTTGCTCCGAGAAAACTCGGAGCAGAGCAGAGCACATATTTTTTCATCAATCTGCTACAGCTATGCTCCGATTGTCATAAAAGTGAGAAAATTGCAATGGAAAAACGAGTTCCTACGGGAGTAGCATAGTTTTCCAAACTCTGACAGTATTTATTCTAAAATGTTTCCAACATTTTTATTAGAAAATTTATTTGTAATTGAAATTCTTATAAAGACTGGCCCACTAAATACGATATATGTATATCTTATAATATAAGTTGCTAGTTAACTGCAAGGGTATATTAATTTTTGCTCCGCCCGAAGTTAGCTTTCCTTTCCTGTTATTTATTTATTTCGCATGTAACGCAAGATAATCTAATACAATATCAGCTCCCAGAAAACTTGCCAAAAGTTTTGAGACCTACTAATAGAAGCCACACCAAACATTCTAGAATATTAAGGCATGAAGAAACGCAGGTCCATGAAACTTATATTCATTACTAAACAATATGATATATTAAAAATATATCTGTATGCATGTATTAATATTTGGTGGCGCATCCTTTGTTGGCTAAAACAGCAGAACAACATCTTGGCATTGAATCTACTAAGTCCCAGGCCCGCAAAAAACAGGTTTCTTGCGCAAAATTTCTCTGGGCTGGATCATCAAAAATGCAAAAACCGATTAAATTTCATTAAATAAATGAATAATCTTAGGATTAAACTCAAAGTTGAAAATTCGATTTTCGAAAAATTTATCGGATGGGAAATATAGCTAAGAAGCTTTTATAATATATTAAGAAATATTGTGTGTGTATACTCAGATATATATATATATATATATATATTAAGAAAATGGAGAGAAAATCGCTTTTTTGAAAATCTCAACTGTACTTAACCAACCCCTTAAAAAAATATTGTTGGTGTAGCCATTTTATTATAATAAAATTTTATGTAGTATGATATTCTTACTTAACAAAAATACAGTTATACATACTCAAATTCTAGTTTTAATATTTTTTTTATTGTCTTACTAAAAAAAAAACCATTCAAATGGGTCGTGGAAAACACTGCAGTGATGAAATCTCATCAAAATCATTTTGATCTCATCAAAAAATTAATCAAGGATGGAAATCCTTTCGAGAAGTGGTTCTTAGAAGTGGAGAAGTGGATATTAAAATAAAATGATAAGCGGCATTACCTATAACACGTGGTAGTAAGCGTTCCCTGAGCCCTCTAGAGGTCAAAAGGTTGGTTCGCCATAGCAAAAGGGAATCTTTCAAGCAGGCTACAGACCAGAAAATGGCCCTGAATATTACTGCAACGGATCAAACAGTGGGCACATATCTCGGACAACATAATCTGAAAGCCTGCAGGCCAATAAAAGTCCTATTTTTAAATGCCAGACATATTGCTAACCGTATCAAGTTTGCTAAAGACCATTCATATTGTGCACCGAGCAATGGAGAAATATTTTATGGTTCGATGAGACCAAGGTAGTCATGTATGGTGGTAACGAAAATAAGGTCTAGTACACAAAGACTATAAAACATGGAGGATGCAACGTTATGGTATAGGCCTGCTTTTCATGCAATGGAGTAGGCCTTATACACTGGATTCAATGTATTATCGATCAATACGTCTATTGGAATATTCTGTAAACTGTAATGTAACCCTTCGCAGAAGATGAAATGCCTCTTGTTTGGGTCTTTCAGCAGGATAATGACCCGAAACATACAAGCAAAAAGGCAAAGGTGGTGTTCCAAAATTTCGGTCTAAGTAAAATTTACCAATTTATTCATAACAAATATTAATATATATCAAATATTTTTAATCAAAATATTTATTCATCACCATCCCTATCCAAAATTTCTTTCAAAAGTTCTTCAGGAAAAACGAGTTGTAAAGAATTTCCTAAATGAAGGGGTTTATAAAATTTTTCTCCGATAAAAAGTACCGTCCGCGTTTGCCTTATTTTTGTTTTTAAAATTTTGAACAAATTTTATTTGAACAAATGAAGCTAACTATACCATGATATATTTCGTTAGAAAGGTTTTTAAATATCTTTTTCACTTTCTTTAAGATCAAATGTCTTAATATATACTTAACTTAACTTATGGTTCTTTTGGTAACAAAGTTCTTTGTTAAGAACTGGCCACTGGCCGCGACCGCAAACAGCTGAGGCAAATAGCCGCCTGGTGGCGACCGAAAAACATATCCCAAACAATTTGCAGCTGTTAAATAATGATTATCGATTAAAAATTTGTAGCAATGCACAAATGATGCTGAACGCAGTGGACGCACAAAAGAGGTGGTTACTCCAAAAAATTATTTTGACTGACCGAAAAGTGAAATTGGTAGCATTATCTGAGACTCTTAAGATATGAAAGGAGGCATATTGTGAACGAATATTTGAACATGCGCAAGCTCTGTGCAAAGTAGGTGCCGCGCGAGCTTACAATCGATCAAAAACAACAACGTGTTGATGATTCTGAGCAGTGCTTGGATCTGTTTAAACGCAATGAAAACGAATTTTCACGTCGATATGAGACAACGGATGAAACATGGCCCCATCACTACACCCCAGAGTCAAATCGGCAATCATCTGAGTGGACTCAGCGTGATGAACCGGCTCGAAAGCGTGGAAAAATGCAACAGGCAAGGTTATGGGGTCCGTATTTTGGGATGCACGTGGAATGTAATTTTCATCGACTATCTTCAGCAGGGCCAAACCATCAAAAGCGACGGATAGATCGGATTATTGGAGCGTTTGAGCGAAAAATGGCCTCATTTGAAGAGGAAACAGGTTCTGTTTCATCAGGACAATGCACCATATCACAAATTGGCGAAAACTATGGCAAAGTTTTATGAATTGGGCTTCGAATTGCTTCAGCACCTCCATATTCTCAAGATCTCGCCCCTAGTGACTATTTCCTGTTCTCAGACCTTAAAAGAATGTCACTGGTAAAAATTCAGGACTAATAAGGAAGTTATTGCCGGGACAGAGGCCTATTTTGATTACAAAAACAAATCATATTTTAAAAATGGGATCGATAAGTTGGAAGATCGTTATAGTCGGTGTATATCCCTCGAAGGAAACTACTATCCTAACTGCAAAAAAGTGCGTTTTTCTTAGTTAGTACCGGGACTTATCAGCCGAACTGTTATATTCTTGTTCAAGATCACTTCTTGAGTCGATATCAGCATGTCCGTCTCTTTTTACGCAAAACAGTCTCTTAGTTTTAAAGCTATCGACTTCTTCGAAAACGGTTTCTTTCGATTTGCTTCAAGTACGTAACATTATCTTCGTAATATGCTTCGTCAATATCCTCTTCGCTCATTTGTGAAGTTTTTATCATATTGGTCCCGTTATCCGATACGATTGACACATTTTGGCTTAGTTTAATCTCGTATTTCTCTAAAACAGAAATGATATCTTTTGCGTGATGTTTCGCTGTACTTGACCCAGGACCTTTGAGTACCGCCATTCCCAGAATACGTGATTAGCTTTATATGACCAAATTGAGCACTGACGCCGAATAGGATGCGATCAAGCCGCATTGCGCTATCTATTTTCAAGGAGGGCAGTCGATTATTACACTCTTGTTTTATTTTAAGTCTAATATTTGCTGCGACGTATTTTAATACCGACTTGCTCTTTTTGCATTTTTGTCCTTAAGACCTTGACATATAGGGTCAATTATATTGCGCATGTTATTTGAATTTAGCACATTAAACGGAACGCTGTCTTCAGTGACAAGACCAATTTAAGACCGAATTAACAATTTTTTGTCTATATTCACTTTGATTAGTTGCTGTTTAAGGTTTTTCTTTTTCTGCAGGCAACCAAAATCATTTTCTTGCTCTTTGGGCTGGATTTCATGCAATGTTAAATGTTTATTTAATTTAAAAACGCGATCCTTTTTCAAAACTCGCAAATATTTTTTACATTTAACGTGGTCGTTATCCATCTCTTCAAAGTATTTGTATATATTGAATGTTTTATTGGTTGGTGCCATGTTCACGCAATGAATAAATTGTTAAAGTGACAAATGTCAAAGGTGCAAAGGGCAAAAACGTATGTTTGCAAGCCCCTGGTATAATACCAGATTAAAGAAAACTTAAAACAGAACAACAATCACACAGAAGCAGTACATGAAATATTTAATTTGCTCTGCTGTCATCTTGCTCCCAAATTTTTACTACTGCTACGGCTACGGGGAGCACAGTATTAAATTGTTGACTATTGCTATTGCTATAGTTTTTGCTCCGAGAAAACTCGGAGCAGAGCAGAGCACATATTTTTTCATCAATCTGCTACAGCTATGCTCCGATTGTCATAAAAGTGAGAAAATTGCAATGGAAAAACGAGTTCCTACGGGAGTAGCATAGTTTTCCAAACTCTGACAGTATTTATTCTAAAATGTTTCCAACATTTTTATTAGAAAATTTATTTGTAATTGAAATTCTTATAAAGACTGGCCCACTAAATACGATATATGTATATCTTATAATATAAGTTGCTAGTTAACTGCAAGGGTATATTAATTTTTGCTCCGCCCGAAGTTAGCTTTCCTTTCCTGTTATTTATTTATTTCGCATGTAACGCAAGATAATCTAATACAATATCAGCTCCCAGAAAACTTGCCAAAAGTTTTGAGACCTACTAATAGAAGCCACACCAAACATTCTAGAATATTAAGGCATGAAGAAACGCAGGTCCATGAAACTTATATTCATTACTAAACAATATGATATATTAAAAATATATCTGTATGCATGTATTAATATTTGGTGGCGCATCCTTTGTTGGCTAAAACAGCAGAACAACATCTTGGCATTGAATCTACTAAGTCCCAGGCCCGCAAAAAACAGGTTTCTTGCGCAAAATTTCTCTGGGCTGGATCATCAAAAATGCAAAAACCGATTAAATTTCATTAAATAAATGAATAATCTTAGGATTAAACTCAAAGTTGAAAATTCGATTTTCGAAAAATTTATCGGATGGGAAATATAGCTAAGAAGCTTTTATAATATATTAAGAAATATTGTGTGTGTATACTCAGATATATATATATATATATTTATTAAGAAAATGGAGAGAAAATCGCTTTTTTGAAAATCTCAACTGTACTTAACCAACCCCTTAAAAAAATATTATAAACCCTTTATTATAATAAAATTTTATGTAGTATGATATTCTTACTTAACAAAAATACAGTTATACATACTCAAATTCTAGTTTTAATATTTTTTTTATTGTCTTACTAAAAAAAAAACCATTCAAATGGGTCGTGGAAAACACTGCAGTGATGAAATCTCATCAAAATCATTTTGATCTCATCAAAAAATTAATCAAGGATGGAAATCCTTTCGAGAAGTGGTTCTTAGAAGTGGAGAAGTGGATATTAAAATAAAATGATAAGCGGCATTACCTATAACACGTGGTAGTAAGCGTTCCCTGAGCCCTCTAGAGGTCAAAAGGTTGGTTCGCCATAGCAAAAGGGAATCTTTCAAGCAGGCTACAGACCAGAAAATGGCCCTGAATATTACTGCAACGGATCAAACAGTGGGCACATATCTCGGACAACATAATCTGAAAGCCTGCAGGCCAATAAAAGTCCTATTTTTAAATGCCAGACATATTGCTAACCGTATCAAGTTTGCTAAAGACCATTCATATTGTGCACCGAGCAATGGAGAAATATTTTATGGTTCGATGAGACCAAGGTAGTCATGTATGGTGGTAACGAAAATAAGGTCTAGTACACAAAGACTATAAAACATGGAGGATGCAACGTTATGGTATAGGCCTGCTTTTCATGCAATGGAGTAGGTCTTATACACTGGATTCAATGTATTATCGATCAATACGTCTATTGGAATATTCTGTAAACTGTAATGTAACCCTTCGCAGAAGATGAAAT
This sequence comes from Drosophila atripex, assembly GCA_035045925.1. NCBI lineage: Eukaryota > Metazoa > Arthropoda > Insecta > Diptera > Drosophilidae > Drosophila > Drosophila atripex. The sequence continues at coordinate 626,506 of JAWNOP010000030.1, forward strand.
GCCTCTTGTTTGGGTCTTTCAGCAGGATAATGACCCGAAACATACAAGCAAAAAGGCAAAGGTGGTGTTCCAAAATTTCGGTCTAAGTAAAATTTACCAATTTATTCATAACAAATATTAATATATATCAAATATTTTTAATCAAAATATTTATTCATCACCATCCCTATCCAAAATTTCTTTCAAAAGTTCTTCAGGAAAAACGAGTTGTAAAGAATTTCCTAAATGAAGGGGTTTATAAAATTTTTCTCCGACAAAAAGTACCGTCCGCGTTTGCCTTATTTTTGTTTTTAAAATTTTGAACAAATTTTATTTGAACAAATGAAGCTAACTATACCATGATATATTTCGTTAGAAAGGTTTTTAAATATCTTTTTCACTTTCTTTAAGATCAAATGTCTTAATATATACTTAACTTAACTTATGGTTCTTTTGGTAACAAAGTTCTTTGTTAAGAACTGGCCACTGGCCGCGACCGCAAACAGCTGAGGCAAATAGCCGCCTGGTGGCGACCGAAAAACATATCCCAAACAATTTGCAGCTGTTAAATAATGATTATCGATTAAAAATTTGTAGCAATGCACAAATGATGCTGAACGCAGTGGACGCACAAAAAGAGGTGGTTACTCCAAAAAATTATTTTGACTGACCGAAAAGTGAAATTGGTAGCATTATCTGAGACTCTTAAGATATGAAAGGAGGCATATTGTGAATGAATATTTGAACATGCGCAAGCTCTGTGCAAAGTAGGTGCCGCGCGAGCTTACAATCGATCAAAAACAACAACGTGTTGATGATTCTGAGCAGTGCTTGGATCTGTTTAAACGCAATGAAAACGAATTTTCACGTCGATATGAGACAACGGATGAAACATGGCCCCATCACTACACCCCAGAGTCAAATCGGCAATCATCTGAGTGGACTCAGCGTGATGAACCGGCTCGAAAGCGTGGAAAAATGCAACAGGCAAGGTTATGGGGTCCGTATTTTGGGATGCACGTGGAATGTAATTTTCATCGACTATCTTCAGCAGGGCCAAACCATCAAAAGCGACGGATAGATCGGATTATTGGAGCGTTTGAGCGAAAAATGGCCTCATTTGAAGAGGAAACAGGTTCTGTTTCATCAGGACAATGCACCATATCACAAATTGGCGAAAACTATGGCAAAGTTTTATGAATTGGGCTTCGAATTGCTTCAGCACCTCCATATTCTCAAGATCTCGCCCCTAGTGACTATTTCCTGTTCTCAGACCTTAAAAGAATGTCACTGGTAAAAATTCAGGACTAATAAGGAAGTTATTGCCGGGATTACAAAATTTTTATTATTTTGATTACAAAAACAAATCATATTTTAAAAATGGGATCGATAAGTTGGAAGATCGTTATAGTCGGTGTATATCCCTCGAAGGAAACTACTATCCTAACTGCAAAAAAGTGCGTTTTTCTTAGTTAGTACCGGGACTTATCAGCCGAACTGTTATATTCTTGTTCAAGATCACTTCTTGAGTCGATATCAGCATGTCCGTCTCTTTTTACGCAAAACAGTCTCTTAGTTTTAAAGCTATCGACTTCTTCGAAAACGGTTTCTTTCGATTTGCTTCAAGTACGTAACATTATCTTCGTAATATGCTTCGTCAATATCCTCTTCGCTCATTTGTGAAGTTTTTATCATATTGGTCCCGTTATCCGATACGATTGACACATTTTGGCTTAGTTTAATCTCGTATTTCTCTAAAACAGAAATGATATCTTTTGCGTGATGTTTCGCTGTACTTGACCCAGGACCTTTGAGTACCGCCATTCCCAGAATACGTGATTAGCTTTATATGACCAAATTGAGCACTGACGCCGAATAGGATGCGATCAAGCCGCATTGCGCTATCTATTTTCAAGGAGGGCAGTCGATTATTACACTCTTGTTTTATTTTAAGTCTAATATTTGCTGCGACGTATTTTAATACCGACTTGCTCCTTTTGCATTTTTGTCCTTAAGACCTTGACATATAGGGTCAATTATATTGCGCATGTTATTTGAATTTAGCACATTAAACGGAACGCTGTCTTCAGTGACAAGACCAATTTAAGACCGAATTAACAATTTTTTGTCTATATTCACTTTGATTAGTTGCTGTTTAAGGTTTTTCTTTTTCTGCAGGCAACCAAAATCATTTTCTTGCTCTTTGGGCTGGATTTCATGCAATGTTAAATGTTTATTTAATTTAAAAACGCGATCCTTTTTCAAAACTCGCAAATATTTTTTACATTTAACGTGGTCGTTATCCATCTCTTCAAAGTATTTGTATATATTGAATGTTTTATTGGTTGGTGCCATGTTCACGCAATGAATAAATTGTTAAAGTGACAAATGTCAAAGGTGCAAAGGGCAAAAACGTATGTTTGCAAGCCCCTGGTATAATACCAGATTAAAGAAAACTTAAAACAGAACAACAATCACACAGAAGCAGAAGTACATGAAATATTTAATTTGCTCTGCTGTCATCTTGCTCCCAAATTTTTACTACTGCTACGGCTACGGGGAGCACAGTATTAAATTGTTGACTATTGCTATTGCTATAGTTTTTGCTCCGAGAAAACTCGGAGCAGAGCAGAGCACATATTTTTTCATCAATCTGCTACAGCTATGCTCCGATTGTCATAAAAGTGAGAAAATTGCAATGGAAAAACGAGTTCCTACGGGAGTAGCATAGTTTTCCAAACTCTGACAGTATTTATTCTAAAATGTTTCCAACATTTTTATTAGAAAATTTATTTGTAATTGAAATTCTTATAAAGACTGGCCCACTAAATACGATATATGTATATCTTATAATATAAGTTGCTAGTTAACTGCAAGGGTATATTAATTTTTGCTCCGCCCGAAGTTCCTGTTATTTATTTATTTTGCATGTAACGCAAGATAATCTAATACAATATCAGCTCCCAGAAAACTTGCCCAAAGTTTTGAGACCTACTAATAGAAGCCACACCAAACATTCTAGAATATTAAGGCATGAAGAAACGCAGGTCCATGAAACTTATATTCATAAATTGTCATCCAGGAATTCTTGCTCAGGAATGCTCAAAGTCCACCGAATTCAAATGAAACAGCGTTTCAGCTAGACATCTGGGGCTAACAGCAATGCAGAAAAGCCAACGAAACATTTAAAAAACGCCTTTAAACTAGATATAGCTGCAGGCATGTTTACAAAAAATCCATTCCAGGACAAAGAAATCTCCAATGTAATCAGGAAACATTTGAAGCCTAAGTCTCTTACCTTTTATTGTCTTTTAAAAATTTTACCGCGTTTTACTCCAAACTAAGTTTTTGAAGTTGATTGTCAAGATTTGTCGCAAACTACTCATCCGATCTTACTGAAATTTTAAATAGGTCTTCGAGATATCATTTACAAGGTATTTAACGAAGGATTATGTTTTTTAATTACATCTATTGAAAAAAAAAGTCGAGAAATTCGAAACTTGCATTTATTATAAAAACGACGGCCTACCAAAATGCAATTTTCATTTTTTTTGTTTTCCTTTGTCCAATACCTAGTTCATTGTTTTTACTAAAAAAAACAGTTCTTTTATTTATATTTCTGATGATACTGAAAGAAGTTCTGCTGACAACGCGGAGGCAACTTTTTTCCGAGGAGCTGCCGGAAATAGCATCGTACTGACCGCCATTTTGATATTTTTTTTTTGTTGAAAATTTTACAAATACAATTTTTGTTTATTGTTAGCAAAAAAAATTATTTTTTTGCCCGAGAAAACCCATAAAACACCTTAAGGGAAAAGGTTAAACCACCTAGATTGGGCAAATCTTAAATTGCACCGCGTTGCCTTGCCTAAGATCTGTATATCATGACCTCTGGCTGGATGGCTACAGCGTTACAACGGGGTAGCCTCTACGTAATGTTGCTTCCTACCTTAAGAACCTATTTAGGATGTAAAGATGTATATTTACAATGAAACAACATGTTTATTATTTCAGAGGCCGCGGTCCTTTAAAAACTACGATGGACGTGATAAATGCTGCCAAAAAAATTTCAGAAGCTGGGATAAAGCTAGATAAACTAACGCGAGAAATAGCAGAGCATTGTCCCGAAAGTAGCACTAAAAAAGATTTGCTGGCTTATTTGCAACGAATAGCTCTTTATTGTCACCAAATTCAAATAACCTCTAAAGTTAAAGCAGACGTACAAAATATAAGTGGCGAACTTATAGTTTCCGGGGTGAGTATTCGCCAAAATTTTATTTTCAAATATGTTTATTGATAAAACCTTTGTTTTATAGTTGGACAGCGCCACATCACTGATTCAAGCTGCTAAAAATCTTATGAATGCGGTAGTACTTACTGTAAAATACTCATATGTGGCGTCAACCAAATACACTAGGCAAGGCACAGTTTCTGTAAGTTTTTGTAGTGCATGAAAAAATCAAATTATTAATTAATTGTATTTCAGTCTCCAATAGTGGTATGGAAAATGAAAGCTCCAGAAAAAAAACCGCTAGTTAGACCTGAAAAACCAGAGGAAGTTCGGGCTAAAGTTCGAAAAGGATCACAAAAAAAAGTTCAAAACCCGATTCATGCGTTGTCTGAATTTCAAAGTCCCGCTGATGCTGTTTAAATATATTAAAATATTTTTAATATCATATTGCACACATAATAAGAAAATACATAATCATTCTATTATTTTTTAAAGTACTCTCAAATAAAATGCAAACGTTATTATCAGTATGATGTTTATGGAAAATCGAGAAGGAACAAAAAAATATCTTCGACTGCATCCGAAGTTATATCGCAAGAACTAAGTTTTTTTTGGTTTGATAAACATTTCTGGTTTGATAGATTCAATTGTAGTGGTAACGCCATCGAAAACCGAATAAAATAATCGTCAACATACATAAATGGCTAGAAATTCTGCTGCTGCGCTGCCGGCACACGCAAAGAGTAAGCGATCTCTCATTTGCTCTTATGCGGCCTTGGGCCTTGATATCCCAAGCTAAAGAAAAAATATGTTTTCACTAAGAAAAATGCTTTTACAAATTTGGTAGGAACAATTTTTTTTTAATGCAAATGTGGATGCGGAATGTGAGCAATTCTATTTAATTTTTAAAGGCACGCTATTAGTGCCTGTCGCGGAACGGATTAGGGCTATCGATAGTTACTTATGTTCAAACTTAGCGCCGCTAGAAGTCAGTATTATATGTAGCAGTAGCTCAAAGATTTGAGCTTACGTTTTTCGGTCTCACTAAATCGGGTAAAAAGGAAAGGATATTTGGCGCATCAATTAGACCGATTTGCGCCATCACAAAGAGAGGAAAGAGAAACTGCGGTATGTTAGAGACTAATTAACTGTAAGAGCTAAGTAGCTGATGTAAATCTTTCAGAATAAAACAAACCAAACAACGAACTAAGCCATTGTGCAAACGAACCGAACTCCAACTATTGTCCAGCATTAGAGTTTGTTTAAAGGCATTCCCCGTGATCGGCCAAGCGGTGACATTATCTTTTATTTGCATCTTTTATCCGCACTCTGCGAGATGATGCCCACGAATCATTCGGCCCGGCGGAGCCCCAGGCTGGAAGCCTCGGGTGATCCCGCAACTACGATCACCACGACCACAGCAACTCAAGTTGGAGCTGGAAAAGGCAAGGGCATGTGGAGGATAAGCAGAGGCCGCCAGGGATCCTGTTGGAATCGGGGCACGCGACGTTTGAGTTAGCGGTGCGGCGAATACACCGCCATGTTTGAGTGGAATGCCAGGGAGCAGCACAACGGCAAAGTTTGAGGGAAAACTTGCCCAGGGAGATGAGTGACAATCTGCAAATGGAGCTTGGAGTGACACCATCGTTGCAGTTGCCGGCACAACTGAGTGCAAATTTGCCGCCACAATTTAGTGGAAATTTGGCGCCGAGGCTCGCTGGCCATTGTGCAAACGGGCAACCTGTCACACGGACACACACACCAACAACAACAGTGGGCTATTCTCCGCCATTTTGGGTGACCGCCACGGCGTAGCCTGGACTAGGTTATGTACATCCACCACGGGAGCCGACACACAATTTGGAGGTATCTGCACCATCGACCCTGTCATATGGAATGGCGGCGGCGAGCATACCTGGATGGACGCCACCTAGATTGGCTGATCTTCCCGATTTCGAGGGTCAGCCAGAGGAATGGCCAATATTTCTGTGCGCGGAGACAACGGCAGCCTACCAGTGCAGTGAAAGCCCTGAAGGGCGAGGCCCGCGAAAAAATGAAGTTGTTGCTCATCCATCCCAGCAACGTAGAAGGTGTTATGGAGCAGCATCGATTCCGGTATGGACGTCCGGAGCTACTCATCCGTAGCCAATTCAGGAGGCCAACATCGCAAGGATCGTGCCGTTCGCGAGGAAGGTGGGGAACCTGGCAGCGTTTCTTCAGTCAACCAATGTTCGGTACAAATTTGCATAGGCAGCAATATTTGGAATTCTTGATACATATATATTACATAACCGTCAACTTCGCTGCCAACATAGTTTTCTTCTGTAAAACCATTGGACCATATAGAAAAATGGTTTATTCTAACTGTTTAGTTACCGAGCGTTTTCGGGAGCTTTAAGTATGTGTTTTAAATATTGGCTTTAATAAATCTAGCACAGTTCGATTTATAGATATTGATACAATTTATTTAATTGTTTTGGGGTTTCTACAAATGATACATTTACATATGTGACTGAGTAGAATTGACGACCGAATTAGAATAATAACGGGGAACGCGGCTCAAAGCTTAATGCTGGGGAACGATAGAGAGATCCCGCGAAGGAGCGAGACAAACGCTAGCGCATGATGGCAGATGCTGGTGGCCGATCGAATGCACGAGAGCGGGCGACGAGAATAAAGCGAGAGACGCGAACATAAATATAAAAGAAAATGACGTCACGAATTCAATAAATTATTGCCGGCCAAACTTCTTTACGGCGGCTGCTAGACCCAACACTATCGGCAAATAAAAGGTTACTTATCAGTTTCTTGCAAGGTATCCGGTCTGATGCAATTTAAAAGAAGATCCATTACAGCGGTGGAGTTGTATACACACGTGGTTGACTTTATGACTAAAAGAGAGGGGAACTGGCGTAAAATAATAGAAAACCTTAAATACAGGAGTCTTAGATGTGGTTTATTATCGGCTGTCTTTACCCACCCAACCTAGGACCATCTATGGGGCAGACTATATAGTGAAGATCCCCAACAGCCAATCAATTGCAAACTATAAATTACCGATATTCACCGGAATTACAAGACAACAATTCTTCCATATTCAACGTTAAAATTAGGTTTATTTTTTAAGTAACGATTGCGGGTATTGGCTTAAAAATCTTAACAAAATACGTTAATCAACTACGTCAGCAAAGAAAATTAATAATAAATGAATGGATGTCAGCCCGGAGGTGAGAAACATGGCGGAAAGGAGTTAAAAAAAAACAGATTTTGGCTGGAAATGGCCCAACAATGTCCTTGTCCAGGCACGCGAGACGACGGTGGCAGCTTTCTGCCTGCACCTAAAATTGAAATGGCAGTGTTTGAATAATCTAACTACGGCTAATTCCTTTAGGCCAACATACCTATCAGGGCACTTGGCAGGATGAAAAGTTTTATTTCTTGCATTCTTACAAATCCCAGATCGTAGCATGTGTGCAACACGCGCCCGTTAAGTTGAAGCGCCCGGTTACTTCGAATTGGTTTGTTTTTTTATCTATAGCAAATTCCCAAGCATATGGTGTTAGGCAATGGAATTGAAAGAATGAAATTTTTCATCATGTCGGCCTAATATATTCCAATTCAGCAAACTTTCAAGCGTTGTAGAAAACGTGAAGTTGGCTGTGATTCCCGCTCTCCAAAAAATTGCAAGGCTACCTTCCAAATTTTTCTCTTTGCTGACAGAATTGTCAGAAGGTATCGTTTATTACCGGGCCATTACAACTATTGAATTTCAAGTCTAATTTTCGCGAACAATAAAAAAGGAACATTTATATTTCTTTTCAGTTCCATTTAATAAGCCATGGCTTCCTAATAACATGTGAAAGAAGATTGGCCTTCATAGAAATGGACTTTATAAAAAATTTGAATAGTCAAATCTACTTTCAAAAAGATCAAAATTGGTTTATAGCCCGACCATTAGATTTCAATCAAGAAATAAATGTCCCAATTACAAATTCAATAAATATTAACTTTATTATCCCAGCACGATCCGAAGTTGTGTGAAAAATTCATATAACAACCTGTCACAAAGAAGTTCTTATTGAAAATCAATGTATAGATGAAGGCATCATCTAGCAAAATAACTGACTCAAATAATATGATATACTACCGATAAAAATAAAATTATAAACATTTCCAAAATCGAGGACAAGCCATTAAAAAATTATCAAATCATCAAAAAAAAAAAAAGAAAATAAAACAAGAAAGGAAAGCTAACTTCGGGCGTAGCCGAAGTTGATATACCCTTGCAGTTGAGTGGCAGTCCGCAAGGCGACACGCATCTTATATTATTAGATATATATCGGATCGTATATAGTCCGCCGATCCTTATGATCCTTAATTTGGCAGATCGGATTAGTTTGCCCAAGGTAGAATCCATAGAAAATCCCTCTAAGTTCTTCTAACTTAAAAAACAACGAAGTTATGGCATTTCCGATCAATCAGATACATGGCAGCTATAGGATATAGTCGACTGATCCCGGCCGTTCTGACTTATATACTTTATATACTTATAACCGGCAAAGGAAAGAAGGATGTGTGCAAAGTTTGAAGACGATAGCTTTAAAACTGAGAGACAAGTTTGCGTAAAATCAGGCAGACTTAAGAAGTGTATCTTATATATACTTTATATTTCAGACCTGTGCAGCCTTGGGCCACGGGACCTGTGAAGTTCGGCTTTTCATACATACACCACACGAAGTTTCACGAAAGTTACCGAAGTTCCCACTCATAAGAGTAAAATTCATTTTTGAGGCAATAAATTTTAGTCAAGTTCACTCGGAGTGTCGAAGTAAGCACATATTTATATATAGGTTATATTATAGGTTTACATATGTCACTTTGTGGAAAATGTGACCTTAAAAAAAACAATAATGAAAATATTTTTTAAGAAACCGAATGAGAATCTCCATGAATTAATATAATGTAGAACTAAAAATATCTAAGAATTAAGTTATAGCCCAATAAAATAGATTTAGTTTCTCTCGTGAAATTTTTCTGTAATGGAGAACAACATTTTTGCGCTTACGTTCATTGCACACTTATTTTTGTTAATTATTGACCACAACTATAATAATAAGACAAGGTGTGAGAAAATAATTTTATGTTTAAATCTATTTATTAACTCTTCTGTTAATCTGTAATGATTAAGTTTGAGCAAATGGTGCATAAACCGATTGTTGGGTTGGGCTCGCAACTTGCATTTTACCAAATTGGACGTGGAAATGGAAATGAGTTCAGAATAGGTTTGTCTGGGACTCACTTTAGTAACACAAATATTAAATATTTATAGCTAATTTGATACATGGATATTGCTTAGGTGGTAAATTAATGGAAACAAAGCAAAACGTAAAACGATAAATGAACACTTTAAAGGTGTAATATTTATCAATATTTTGTTGATTGCACTTAATTCGGAATTCTGTAGTGTTTATGTCATCGTTCTCTATGTAGTCTATGATCTAATATTTTCTTTATTATTTATTTATGGTGCATGTGTTTTTGTTGTGTCTTCTTTTGACTTAATATTAAATGCTCATGACTTAATATTCTCCCGGCCTGAACGAAGTTTGTACTTCATTGGTCATAGTGCTCGAAAGTAGTCAAGCTTATATTGACATTGCGGGCTGTGAAACCAGCGGGAAAATTCAGCATGCCATGCGCCTTTATGTTGACAATGCATGAAACCCCATTGCATACAGTCTGAAGTTCCAGTCGGTCCTTGGTTGAGAAGATCCATTGGTTAGTGTTCGTACGCAGTACGTTATGCGGCCACTAACATCGAAATTGAACTCACGGGTGTAACGATAGGTTCCGAAGTCGTAGTCAAACCTATAGAACGTCTGACTAAAAACTACCTGGTTGATCCAGGCAGTGGTTGAGATGCGGGGATGACTGGGAGTTCGTTGACGCACCTCAGCTGTGGTGGGGAAGGGAGGTTCCTCCGTTGATCCTTGGTCTGAGGTAACACACGGAGGTACAAGGGGGTTCCTGCTGATGGCCCGTTTCACGGGAGTGGTATTCGGAGGATTACGTATCAGCGGTTCCACGGGAGCAACACTCAGCGACGCGTATGTATGGAGCTTGCTGGCTGGCGGTCCGTTCCACGGGAGCAACACTCAGCGGCAAGTGACGTATCGAGGGTCCTACGATGGTCCGTTCATGGGAGCGCGCTCGAAGGCGATTACGTCTAAGTTCTATAGTTAGCACTGAGTAACGAGACGATTGATTTTGTATTCGCAACTATCTTTATTTATGAATAACCGCGTTTATATATGATGCTAAGTATATCTATATCTAAGGTGTTATTGAAAAAGTATGCCGAGTTAATAGGTCAATGTTACCGACGTGCTCCCGTAATGGTCAACCCGGTCAAATGCTGACTCTGACTGCTGACTCAGACCACTTGGTCATGCGTTTCATATTTCATGATTCCGTTGGTGTTGACAATGCTTGCTGGTGGCGCGTCTGTACTCAGTACTGGGTCAGTCGATCGCTCAGTAGTGCCCAGTATTGGGTCAGTTGACCGGCGTCAAATTATTCTATATCGTGCATGTTACTATTAATCTATCTTGAGCAATATTATGTGTCTTGGCATTCGGTGCCAATAGTTAGATTGATGAGTTTTTAACCATACCATGCTAGAGTGTACAGTATTAATGTGACATTCTGTTCCAGTCTTGTTATTAAATAATTGTAATTCGCATATACTGTCAACATTATATGCCGTTAAGTGATTAAAACACATATGTTGCTAAATTTTTATAGGTGTGAATTTTCTGAATTCGTCCTCATTAAAACTTATAAAATGATCTCTATGGACATTGACTGCTATGTCGTTGGCTGAAGAATGTATAAGGTACAGCTTTTTAATTCCCATATTGGAATGGGTACGATGCTGAACACATCCAATAACATTATATGCCGTTAAGTGATTAAAACACATATGTTGCTAAATTTTTATAGGTGTGAATTTTCTGAATTCGTCCTCATTAAAACTTATAAAATGATCTCTATGGACATTGACTGCTATGTCGTTGGCTGAAGAATGTATAAGGTACAGCTTTTTAATTCCCATATTGGAATGGGTACGATGCTGAACACATCCAATAACTCTGACGACACCAGTGGTATTGTTATTCGAAAAATGGCGTGAGTATCAGTTGTATTGCCTTGCGCATACAATATTTTGTAGAGCTGAAGGACACAGTGGTGGCGACTGACAAGAACTGGTTGGGTGATAAGTGATCCCGAATTTGGTCGAGTTGGTCTCGTATCTGTGTAGGTGATATTAAAATTGGGCAGATTGTTATAATGCTAGGGCCAACAATGGGCGCATGTTGGTGATTTCTTCTGGGAACAGTAGATCTAGCCGAGTCACTGGTCTCTTGAATACTCCCGATGACGTTTTGATGTCTACTACCCGAACGAGGTTGTCCGGTCCAGGATACGTTTTGAGGACTCTTCCCATAGGTGAACTCATTACAGGAACATTACCTTTCTTTATAAGGACTAGCAATCCCTCTTTAATTTTTGGGGACTTACTCACACGACCATTGCTTCAAAAAGGCGTGCTTTAGTCGTGATACCAATGATATTGGTATCAGGAGGAGCAGTTAGTGGTTCTCCAATCAGGAAGTCTCCTGACATTAAAGCTAATTCATCAGTGGGGTCTGAATCAGTGTTGCCAGAATTTCATGGACTCAAATAGCTAAATTGATAGAAAAAATATGCTAAAAATAGCTTAAAAAATATATAAAACTGCTACAAAAATTGCTAAGTTTTGTGTGTTATTTTTAAATTGTTTTTATTAAAATAATGCACCTCGACCGAATCTTTATATTTATCAGATACTGATACCATTATTAAATATTTTGTTGGTAATGTGTAGTTGAAACAACACATCCCACTTTTTTTGAGTCCATATCTGTAATTGAACATTAATTTTATTAGTCCTTGTGGCTTAAATAGCATTTAAAGTTTTCAATTGCAATCTTATTCTCATTTTATTTTTGACTATCTGCACTTGGCTAAATACGCGTTCTACCTATGCGTTCGACCACTAACCATACAGCATATAGACTACTCATTTCATACAACGAAAATGGACGCAAAAATTTCTTGCGACAGGCCCCAGCAGGCCCCAGAGAAAATCTTACTCTCATTCTTACGCTCTTTCTTACGCTCATATTCTCAAAAAAATTGTTTGGTTCTTCAGTCGCGGAGAGGCCCTACATCAAGATGGTTGATCCGCGGTTAAATTCATCTTTATATGTATGCGTGCTCACATATTCACATACACGGTTTCATGTGTGTGCGTTCTTTTTCGTTTTGAATCCAACCAAAATTTTAGATTTTTGTAACTTTTCAGGCTTGCTACCCTAAGAAAATTGGGGTATGCATTATTGAGTTAATGATGATGAAAGAATATATATTTTATTTATTAATATTTCAGAATAAATTGTTTTTTTGTTTGGGAATACAATGCAGTGGTAGCAGTAAAATGATTTTCATATATAATTATTACGAATGAATAAAAATCTTTATACTATGATAGAAAGAGGGTACATTTAAGTCGGTATCACTTAAAACCCCGATTTATTTTAAGTTGTTTTATTTTCTGCAAGCGGATAGTGCTAGCATACCCTTTTGATAAATGATTTTTAAGGGAGTGAGCATAAACAACAACAGCTGATTTTTAGTTTGTGTGGGCATCAGTAGGGTATGCAAGCACCATCCGTTTGAAAAATACCAACATAGAAAACAATTTGGACTTTAAGCAAAACCGACTAAAAGATACCCTTTTCCAATCATAGTAAAAGGATTTCCATAATTTTTTAAATATTGTATATATAAAAAAATGTTTCTTCTACCACTTAATTGTTTTTCTCAACATGTATTAAATGTATGCTGAAATATTTAAAAATATAATATAACATTATACAATTTTTTCGTCGTTAACCCAACAATAAATAACCCTCATTTTTAGGGTAGCAAGCCTGGAAAGTTACAAAAATCTAAAAATTTGGCTGGCTTCATATTGAAATCAAATGCACACACATGAAACCGTGTATGTGAATATGTGAGCACGCATACATATAAAGATGAATTTAACCGCGGATCAACCATCTTGATGAAGGGCCTCTCCGCGACTGAAGAACCAAAAATTTTTTTTGAGAATATGAGCGTAAGAAAGAGCGTAAGAATGAGAGTAAGATTTTCTCTGGGGCCTGTCGCAAGAAATTTTTGCGTCCATTTTCGTTGTATGAAATGAGTAGTCTATATGCTGTATGGTTAGTGGTTCGACCAAGGAAGACTCATCATTTTGAGTGCAAAGTGTGCTAACGGTGCGAATGTATTGACTTCGTTGGCATCTCTGTACTCTAAAACTTCTCCAAAACATCACTGTGTTACTCGTATTTTCCCTTTTCACAAAATGAATTTTCTCTTAACACAACCTAATTGCTTCAACATTTGTCCCATTGAAAAGTGGTTTTTTGTCTTTGCATACGCCTTGATGTCATCACTAACCATACAGCATATAGACTACTCATTTCATACAACGAAAATGGACGCAAAAATTTCTTGCGACAGGCCCCAGAGAAAATCTTACTCTCATTCTTACGCTCTTTCTTACGCTCATATTCTCAAAGAAAATTTTTGGTTCTTCAGTCGCGGAGAGGCCCTTCATCAAGATGGTTGATCCGCGGTTAAATTCATCTTTATATGTATGCGTGCTCACATATTCACATACACGGTTTCATGTGTGTGCATTTGATTTCAATATGAAGCCAGCCAAATTTTTAGATTTTTGTAACTTTCCAGGCTTGCTACCCTAAAAATGAGGGTTATTTATTGTTGGGTTAACGACGAAAAAATTGTATAATGTTATATTATATTTTTAAATATTTCAGCATACATTTAATACATGTTTAGAAAAACAATTAAGTGGTAGAAGAAACATTTTTTTATATATACAATATTTAAAAAATTATGGAAATCCTTTTACTATGATTGGAAAAGGGTATCTTTTAGTCGGTTTTGCTTAAAGTCCAAATTGTTTTCTATGTTGGTATTTTTCAAACGGATGGTGCTTGCATACCCTACTGATGCCCACACAAACTAAAAATCAGCTGTTGTTGTTTATGCTCACTCCCTTAAAAATCATTTATCAAAAGGGTATGCTAGCACTATCCGCTTGCAGAAAATAAAACAACTTAAAATAAATCGGGGTTTTAAGTGATACCGACTTAAATGTACCCTCTTTCTATCATAGTATAACGATTTTTATTCATTCGTAATAATTATATATGAAAATCATTTTACTGCTACCACTGCATTGTATTCCCAAACAAAAAAACAATTTATTCTGAAATATTAATAAATAAAATATATATTCTTTCATCATCATTAACTCAATAATGCATACCCCAATTTTCTTAGGGTAGCAAGCCTGAAAAGTTAGAAAAATCTAAAATTTTGGTTGGTTTCAAAACGAAAAAGAACGCACACACATGAAACCGTGTATGTGAATATGTGAGCACGCATACATATAAAGATGAATTAAACCGCGGATCAACCATCTTGATGAAGGGCCTCTCCGCGACTGAAGAACCAAACAATTTTTTTGAGAATATGAGCGTAAGAAAGAGCGTAAGAATGAGAGTAAGATTTTCTCTGGGGCCTGTCGCAAGAAATTTTTGCGTCCATTTTCGTTGTATGAAATGAGTAGTCTATATGCTGTATGGTTAGTGATGTCATGCAGTTTCGCGCATTTTCAGTAGCAGCAATATGCTTTTGTGGCATCTGTCATATCTTTGCGTATCCAATCTATAACCTCCGCATTATGCAACCACGCGTCGCGAAACTTTTGCTTATATATAACTTTTGGCATTATTTAACTTGCTTTTGATATATTGTCAACAGTATTCACTTTATCGATAGATGATCTATCGGTACTATTTTAAAAGTGCCAAAAGTAGCCAAATCATTGAAAAAAATGCTAGATTTCTAGCCATTAACATTTCACAAAATCTTATAGCTATCGCAGTTTCAAAATAGCTAGATCTAGCCATAAAATAGCAAAAATGGCAACACTGGGTCTGATGACATGGGTGTTACAGGACGTGAATTGAGGACCGCCTCGACTTTAACGAGCACAGGGTTGAGTTCTTTAAACGTTAAAAACGCCGTGGCTAT
Organism: Drosophila atripex; assembly: GCA_035045925.1. NCBI lineage: Eukaryota > Metazoa > Arthropoda > Insecta > Diptera > Drosophilidae > Drosophila > Drosophila atripex. The sequence continues at coordinate 641,951 of JAWNOP010000030.1, forward strand.
AATTTATACAAGCAACCGTTTCGTGGATTTCCCCGCAGCTTCGCAAAGGCCCCCGAAAGATGGTGCTCGTAGGGGAATGAATTTGAAGTCTATTTCTCTTTTGTGACAATGCTGAATTATGTTTTAAGCTCTTTTAATTTGTTGTTAGCTCCAATAAAATTTGTTGCATTATCGCAATGGATCGTCTGGTACTTCCCTCGACGTCCAAGGAATTGGCGGAAAGCTGCCAAAAAGGCGCCTGCTGTGAGATCGCTTACCAACTCCAAATGAATTGCTTTTGTGGAGAAACAACAAAACACTGCGATATAGGCCTTGCCAGGTGGTTTGCCTTGGATCTTGTGATGAATCCATAGGGGGCCGCAGTAATCTACTCTAGAATTAAAGAATGGACGCATATATACAAGGGAGCATATATATATATATACAATATATATACAACCATACAAGGGAATTTTTTTTGTCCACTGTTTTGTAACGGTTGAGCTGTTTGCACTCTGCGTAAAATTCGATTTGCTGAACCGTACGCAAGATAATGGTGCGTGCCTGGCTTAGCTCACCCAGACATTCGATGGAGCTTTATTTGCCTTATAACAAAATCGCAGCAGGTACACAACAATTCGTTGCAATTTGTAAAAGGAGTTACTGTGTCTACAGTTGTAAACCTCTCCACCTAATGCGCCCTAGTGGCTGCCATGCTGACGAATTTGGTTTTTTCGTCGAAATAATGACTGGCATCTTTGTCCAGTTCTCTTTTGATCCATGTAAAAACAGGGGTCCATAAAACCACATACTGTTTGCTCGAGAGCTTTCTAGCTATTTTTCCTCTGAACAAGACGTCAGCTGCATTATTGGCGGACGATACGTGACGCCATTGAGACTGAACTGTTACTTCTTGAATCTTGGCTATCCGATTCGCCACAAAGGGGTTGTAAGTGAAAGCCGTTGCATTGACCCACCGTAACACGACGGATGAATCAGTCCAAAAGAACCCAGCAACCTGGTCTAAAGACAAGCGTAAATCTTGTCTGACTTTGTGCGCGAGTTCTGTGCCTAGGACTGCTGCACACAACTCCAGTCTGGGCAAAGATTGCTTCGCTGTGGGTACCACTCTGGACTTGGAACATAGCAGCCTTACTGAGGTTTGCTTATTTTTATATGTTGCTGGTACGTATAATCACTAACCATACAGCATATAGACTACTCATTTCATACAACGAAAATGGACGCAAAAATTTCTTGCGACAGGCCCCAGCAGGCCCCAGAGAAAATCTTACTCTCATTCTTACGCTCTTTCTTACGCTCATATTCTCAAAAAAATTTTTTGGTTCTTCAGTCGCGGAGAGGCCCTTCATCAAGATGGTTGATCCGCGGTTTAATTCATCTTTATATGTATGCGTGCTCACATATTCACATACACGGTTTCATGTGTGTGCGTTCTTTTTCGTTTTGAAACCAACCAAAATTTTAGATTTTTGTAACTTTTCAGGCTTGCTACCCTAAAAATGGGGGCTACTCATTGTTGGGTTCATGACGAAAAAATTGTATTATGTTATATTATATTTTTAAATATTTCAGCATTCATTTTATAAATGTTTAGAAAAACGATTAAGTGGTAGCAGAAAAATTTTTATATATAAAATATTTAAAAAATAATGGAAATCCTTTTACTATGATTGGAACAGGATATCTTTCAGTAGGTTTTGCTTAAAATCCAAATTTTTTTCTATGTTGATATTTTTCAAACGGATGGTGCTTGCATACCCTACTGATGCCCACACAAACTAAAAATCAGCTGTTGTTGTTTATGCTCACTCCCTTAAAAATCATTTATCAAAAGGGTATGCTAGCACTATCCGCTTGCAGAAAATAAAACAACTTAAAATAAATCGGGGTTTTAAGTGATACCGACTCAAATGTACCCTCTTTCTACCATAGTATAAAGATTTTTATTCATTTGTAATAATTATATATGAAAATCATTTTATTGCTACCACTGCATTGTATTCCCAAAACAAAAAAAAAAATTTATTCTGAAATATTAATAAATAAAATATATATTCTTTCATCATCATTAACTCAATAATGCATACTCCAATTTTCTTAGGGTATCAAGCCTGAAAAGTTACAAAAATCTAAAATTTTGCGAACGCACACACATGAAACCGTGTATGTGAATATGTGAGCACACATACATATAAAGATGAATTAAACCGCGGATCAACCATCTTGATGAAGGGCCTCTCCGCGACTGAAGAACCAAAACATTTTTTTGGGAATATGAGCGTAAGAAAGAGCGTAAGAATGAGAGTAAGATTTTCTCTGGGGCCTGCTGGGGCCTGTCGCAAGAAATTTTTGCGTCCATTTTCGTTGTATGAAATGAGTAGTCTATATGCTGTATGGTTAGTGGTATAATGCTGCGCCATATGCCCTTTCTGAGGTGTCTACGAAGGTGTGTAACTCTTGCGTGACTGGTACCTTTCCGTCAAATATGTGTCTTGGAATTTGCAATTCGTTCAAAATTTGCAGGTCGGAGCGATAGTTTTTCCAGTCTGACTGAAGTTCTAAGGGCAATTCCTCATCCCAACCCATTTTCAATTCCCAAAGGAGTTGCATGAACATTTTTGCCTTTACGACAACTGGCGCAAACAAACAAACTTGTCAAAGATTTGTGACAACTCAGAGCAAACCACTAACTTTGTGATGACCAGAGCTCTGCTTTTCTACGTCCATCCGCAAAGTTGGTCCTTATTGGGCATCCCTATGAGGCCGATGGTTTTGACACTGTATTGGCCCAAGGTCTCACCCAGTTTTATGTTGCTCACGGTATCCTCTTGGGGTATCCTCCATTCCTTGCATAAGTTCTGCATTATTTGAACACCACTTTCGTAATTTGAAACCGTGTGGTAGTAGAATTTTATTCAGTTCACTTTTGATTTGATATGCTTCTGCCACTGAGTCAGCACCCGTCAAACAATCATCTACGTATCGTATAGTCACTCTTGCTCTGCTTATTCTTGGCTGTCCTTCAATGCCTTCGAACAGACGCCTTGTACTGTAGCGCTTTAGTGACAAAATTGAAAATAATCGCTCAATGATCAAATTGATCTGCGATCCTGAGTCTAGCAGGGCTTAAATATAAGCTACTTGTCCATTCTCTTTTTGTTAGCCGCGGCACCGACAGTTGGGGATAGAGGACTTTTGAATTCCAGGTGCAACAAAGTGTGACGTTTTTTGATGTTTTTTGGGATTTCAAATTCCTCATAGACTGTCAAGTGGATTTCTTGAACTTGAGGCCATAATGATTTCAGTAGGTGTCATGGACCTCTCCCGGATACCCTAAGCTCTCCGCCGACTTAATCCGGCTAATCATATATTCATGGGGACAACGACACAGGACTGCTCTTGAACTCCATTTTCTACTTGTTCTTAAGCCTCTTCGTTTCGACTCGTGCCTTGTATCAGCTTATTACTTGCTGGGCATCTAGGAGGCCTTGAGCGCTCGCCTCATAAACGGCTGGCTCTATTATAATTTTAGGGGCAATATTCTCCCTTACCATCTTGTCGTTCTTCGTTTCTGACCGTTTGGAGTGTTTTATTTGCTACTAAAGTGCTAGTAGCGGGATGCGCTCCGACTCGCTACCGAGAGTGGTCGAAGAAACTTACCCATTTTTTATAGACTGAAGGAAGTGTGGTGACCTTAATCTACCGATTAGAGGGACAGCGTCACACTTCTGTGAAGAACCTATTGCTTTCTTAGCACGAGTCTTGCTTAATTTTGTATTGTGCAACGATAGAAATCACTATACGTTCCTTTCCATCTTTTTTGTTTGGTTGGTGATCCTGGGCACGCAGGGGCTACCACAATTTTAATCTATAATGATTAAGTTTTACCAAAGGGTACATAAACCGATTGCTGGGTTGATATCGCAACTTGCACTTGAACAAATTGCACGTGGAGAGATAAATGAGTTCATAATGGGTTTGTCTGAGACTGACTTTATAAATATAAAAGTTCAATATTGATAGCTAATTTGATACATGACAATTGCTCAGGTGGTAAATTAAAAGAAATTAATGAAAAGTCATCGTTCTTTATGTAGGCTATGACCTAATATTTTCTTTATTATACCCTTGCAAAGGGTATTATAATTTTGGTCAAAAGTGTGCAACGCAGTGAAGGAGACATCTCCGACCCTACAAGTTATATATATTCTTGATTAGGATCACCTCCTGAGTCGATATAAGCATGTCCGTCTGTCCGTCTGTCTGTTTCTACGCAAACTAATCTCTTAGATTTAAAGCTATCGTCTTTAAACTTTGCACACACCCTTCTTTCCTTTGCAGGCAGTATATAAGTTGGAACGGCAGTATATAAGTCGGGATCGGTCGACTATATCCTATAGCTGCCATATAACTGATTGATCGGGAATGCCATAACTTCGTTGTTTTTGAAGTTAGAAATGGAGTGAACACCAATGAGGCTCCCGGAGAAGACATCGAATCAATAAATAAGTAATCGATGTATGAAGTAGGGAATGGAATCATTACTAGTTTTATTTTTAAAATTACAAAATAATCATTATTTTCAGAGCGAAAAAAAAAACCAGGAATCTTCTTAGAACAAAGAATACAGGTACAAATTAACATCTCGTTTTATTCAGTATTAATGATACAACATTTCTATGTGCTATAAATTATACCAATTCTTATAAGATGTATAATATTTTTTTTTTTGTTTTTTAATTTCATGCGTTGTTAATAGTTAAGGGTTAAAAAAAATGGAAGATCCATTTTTTTCCGAGTGCTACATCTCTTATTTGGTAAAAAACGCATGAAATTTTAAAATCGGTTCATTCAAAAGCGTGTAGGAATTTTTAAGCACAAAGAAGTCACAAAGAATGGGGTTTTAACAAAAACTTCAGATTTTGAAAATTTAACGGTTTTGTTATATTTCGACATGATTAACAATTCCTATGATTAACAATATGTCACTTTAAAAGTTCTTTCACTTTTGATTTTTTTTTTGTGTTATCTGTCTATAATAAATTTAATAACATTTTCCCGAGATATTACCAAAAAACTGTAAAAAGACCATAAAAACACAATTCGTTCTCTCCGACCTCAAATTACAAATTACTATATAAAAAAGTTTTTACGGAAGTTAATTTTTCATGTAAACTAGTGTTATTTATGATTTTTTATGTCTCAAACCAAAACGCATTTTGGTAGCTTAGGTAGCTATATAAATAAAATATTGAAATTCCTTTTTTTCAATATTCCATTAAATCTACGAAACTACATCAAGCAGCTATCAATTTCAAATTCGCTTTTTTTCATATCATCACCTTCGGCTTCTTCTTCCGAATGAAATTTCATTTAAAAAAATTGTATAAAAGCGAGCTGCTAGATGTTTCTGCATATATTCCATGACGATAAATTATTTTCTATATTGAATACGAAAAAAAACCGGGGTGTATTTGTTCTCTTGCTTCCCATTTTCATTTATATAAGTTAGCCATGGTGATACACTCTGCACCAGCTAACCAAGTGAGCGACGAAAGGTCATTTTCGGCATTAAAATTGTTGCTGACTGACCAAGGTTGTAAGCTATCAAGCGACTCCATATCAAAGTTACTATTCGCTTGATATCAAAGTATCAGCCAAAAAGCAGCAGAAATGAAAGTCTTACTCAAAGGCATAGAGTCCGACGCAACGACTGAAGAGATAAAAAAAAGGCGCTACAAGAGAGGGGATATAGCGCTAAAACCGTTTTCAACATCCTTAACAGGTATAGAAAGCCCCAGCCGCTTTTTAAGGTGGAGCTCGCACCAGAAAATAAGCCTCCCAAGACATACGAAGTGCACCCTATATACAATCTTCAGTTCCTGCTGCACGACAGAATTACAGTTGAGGAACCGCATATGGCCCGGTACAATGTGCGAACTGCCAAGAATATGTCCATACAAGGTCATACTGTAAACTGCGCCCGGTGTGTGTAATGTGTGGTGAGCTTCATGACTCCACAAACTGCCCAGCGTGCAAAGATGTCTCCAACTCAAAAAAGCGACAACTGCTAACTATAGAGGTTGCCAGTCTACAAGGACCTAAAAAGTCGCATCCATCAGAGAGGAATTACTACCCGTCATCCATCAGAGAGGAATTACTAAAATTAATTTTTTGCAGCCTCGAGATCAAACCCTGAAGTCTTCTTCTCGACTGCAGCCAGATCCTCACTAGGACCCATAAACTCTCAATTGCAAGCGCGACTCGCTGAACCCTGCCTCACAAAGTTAATTTCAGCAATCAGCATACTAAAAACACGATGCTCAGCAGCATCACTCGTCGAAACAGCTAAAAAGTAACTTTGAAGCAGATATGATAAGCAGCTTACAACAAAGCCTTACGGAATTTATGTCATTTATGCGCAAAACTATTCACTAATGCGGAACCAAAATCTACTGATTCAAATGCTGGTTTCACAACAATTCATATAGTGACTTCCCTAAGGATATCTACGATGAACGCTAATGGCGTTTCACAGCATAAACTTAAGTTAGCTCAATTACTAATTGACAATCATATAGATGTAATGCTGCTTCCAAAAACACACCTTACCATCAAATTCAATTTTTAACTACGAGGCTATACATTCTACGGAAGAAATAATCCAGATGGTAGAGCACATAGTGGTACTGGTACCACTGTATTAAACACCACTATCATAAGAATTTTGCAAAAAACTACCTACAGACCACATCTAAACATATACAACCAAATACTGGCAACCAACCTTCACTAGCCGCCGAATACTACCCACCTCTCTTCACAATAGCTGAAAATGAGTTTATGCAATTTTTCAACTCACTAGGAGATCACTTCATGGCAGCAGGAGACTACAATGCTATGCACACACACTGAGGATCTCGTCTTGTGACTCCAAGAGGAAAGCAGCTCTTTAACGCAATCATCAAAGATAAATACAAGCTCGACTACGTTTCTCCGGCAGACCCAAAGAAACTACCCGACTTAATAGACTTTGCGATTACCAACTCGCAAAAAAGCGCCGAATGCCTTTCGGATTTTTCGTCTGATCACTCGTTGTACTGCTTCTTCTACTTCGACATCCAAGAACATTAGAACAATCATAAAAAATAAACTCCACAAAAAACCAACTGGGTTAAGTACAGAAAGTATGTTAACTCACACATCGAGCTAAGTCCTCACCTCAACGATGAAGCCAAAGTAAACAGCTGTGTTAATTCACTAGAGTTTGTACTCTTCTCTGCAGCTAGAGCTTCAACTCCTCAAATTTCAAATACACAATGCAACCAAAAGAACACAAATCGCTCGTCCGCGAAAAGCGACGCCCAAACGAAATCGCCAACATCATCAAAAATCAACTGATATCGAAAAAATCCCCTGGGTTGCGACCTCATAACTCTCAAAATGATCATTGAGCTCCCATATTGCGCCGTTTGCACTATCACTATCACCGATTTGCACATTTTCAATGCCATCGCAAAACTTGGTTATTTTCTAGTGAGATGGAAAAAGTCAATTATAATAATGATATTGCTATCCTAGCCGGGAAAATACCACAGAATCACAATGTCGTATAAACCTATAAGCCTACTTGTTTGCTTATCTAAACTCTTAAAAAAAATGCGTATTGACTCGGATAAACACATACCTAAGAATCCAGAAAGGAATCCCGTCACATCAATTTGGGTTTTGCGAAAAACACGGAACAAATGTGCAGGTCAACCGGGTAACTTCAGAAATTCGAAACGCGTTCGAAAAACGAGAGTACTCTACTGCCACATTTTTAGACGACTCTGAAGCATTTAATAGTCTGTCTAGAAGGTCTTATGTACAATATCAAGACAATGCTCCCCTATAACACCCACAAGTTGTTAGATTCTTACCTTTATGACAGAAAATTTGCTGTGAGGTGCAACACTGCTATAACTTATGACATCACTATAAGAGCTGGAGTTCCTCAAGGCTAGGGTCAATATTCCTCTAATGTCCTCTAATATATAGGAATATATTATTAATAATAATGTCTATGTCCTCTAAACACCAGACATCTAGAAAAGCACACGACTAACAACATCTACGTTTGCTGATGACATAGCTATTCCTATCCGCTCAAAATGCCCGATGCAAAAATGGTCGATGTTCAAAAATGGCAAAATGGAAAATTAAAGTACATACAAAAATGCAAGCTCACGCTAAATAACACTCCACTTCCCCATGCAAACGATGTGACATATCTAGGAGTGCACCTCGACAGAAGACTCACATGGCGCCGGCACATTGAAGCCAAAAGAACACACCTAAAGCTGCAAAGCTATCTGCCTCCATTGGCTCATAAACGATCGGTATTCCCTTAGCCTTAAATACAAAGCCCTGCTGTATAACTCGGTACTAAAACCTACATATATGGATGTTCGGCTCCCAGTTATGGGGGGAATGCCAGCAATAGAAATATTGACTAAGTCCAGGGAGCTCAGTCGAAGATCTTGAGAACAAACACCGGGGCACAGTGGTACGTTTACAACGAAAACATACACCGCGACTTTATTAACATTCTACCAGTGAAAAAAGTGATCGCAGAAGAAAAAAAAGTACGTTACCAAGCAATTGTTGCACCCTTTCCACCTGGCGAGACGTCTAACAAGAGTGAGCATCCAATCATGTCTTCGTCGCAAGGAAGCCATCCCAGCGACCGAGTCGAGGGACGCGCAACCAAAATGTAGTCTTAGTTTACTGTTAGTTAAATTTCATTCTTAAGATTCGAAAACTTATTGCTAGTCTATTGTTATAATTAAGAGAATATTCATTAAATATTCATCTTAGTCATCTTAAAAAAAAATCGCAGATATTTTTTTTGTTGCAACTTTTGGACTAATTAACAAGGAAGTAAATGTGTGCAAAAAAAGCCATAGGTGCTGTGTTTTGGTGGCGATGTAAAGTTGTGCTTTATTTTGTGTAATAAACATTGTTTTTAATAATAATAAAAATTATAATAATAATATATCGGGCAATATGACCGTGTTGCCTCCAAACAATTTACGGTGGAGAATACCAGCGGATGGAATAGATTTGCTTTTGAAAGACGTCCTATATACTGCAGCAACGTCCGAAAATTAAAGGCATTGAAGCAGATGTACAACCAAATGAACGGATTTGAAGTAAGAACTGTTACCAACATAATGAATAGAAATCGACGCCCTCAACCCTTATTTAAGGATGAACTAATATCAGCGCTTAAAGCTTTGAAGAGGAATGAAATGCATTTTATCTACAAGCTCCAATACTTACTTCACCGCAAAGTTCAGGGGCCGCATAAGAGCAATGGCCCGGTACAATGCACATATTGCCAAGAAAGCATTGATGTACTTGGACTTGCAATTTGGACTCACGAAATCTTACTGCACACTTCACCCCGTATTAGTAGCTTGCCATGCCGAGCTCCATGGCTTTGCCTATTGAAGATTATACAAAAAGGCACCCAGCAACAAAAACAGTGGAGCTAACTACTCAGCAAACTATAGAGGTCTGAGCCCAACTATAGAGGTTATCCGGTTAAAAAGGAAAGCCGGATCCAACTGAAATTGTTTACATATCGGTTCCAGACAGCATCACTGATACCTTCTAAATCTACCTATGACATTTTCTTTCTGCATGGAGATCTTCATTGGGTAATTAAATCGTTTCAAAGAACGTAAGCTCTGCGGGCATTTTAAAATCAAACCCTTTCAGGCACTACCAAAAAAGGGTACAACCTTCAAAAAAGGAGCAAGAGTTCATGAAATTGATATGTATGGTCACGATATAACTCTAGCGGCCTCCCCGTTTCAAAATAACGGCCAACAGATCGAAAACGACCAAATTCGATTGACTTCGCATCTACGAAAAACTTCCCAGGTAATCATTACCTTTCATTATCAGTTCTTTCACTTTTGATTTTTTTTTTGTGTTATCTGTCTATAATAAATTTAATAACATTTTCCCGAGATATTACCAAAAAACTGTAAAAAGACCATAAAAACACAATTCGTTCTCTCCGACCTCAAATTACAAATTACTATATAAAAAAGTTTTTACGGAAGTTAATTTTTCATGTAAACTAGTGTTATTTATGATTTTTTATGTCTCAAACCAAAACGCATTTTGGTAGCTTAGGTAGCTATATAAATAAAATATTGAAATTCCTTTTTTTTCAATATTCCATTAAATCTACGAAACTACATCAAGCAGCTATCAATTTCAAATTCGCTTTTTTTCATATCATCACCTTCGGCTTCTTCTTCCGAATGAAATTTCATTTAAAAAAATTGTATAAAAGCGAGCTGCTAGATGTTTCTGCATATATTCCATGACGATAAATTATTTTCTATATTGAATACGAAAAAAAACCGGGGTGTATTTGTTCTCTTGCTTCCCATTTTCATTTATATAAGTTAGCCATGGTGATACACTCTGCACCAGCTAACCAAGTGAGCGACGAAAGGTCATTTTCGGCATTAAAATTGTTGCTGACTGACCAAGGTTGTAAGCTATCAAGCGACTCCATATCAAAGTTACTATTCGCTTGATATCAAAGTATCAGCCAAAAAGCAGCAGAAATGAAAGTCTTACTCAAAGGCATAGAGTCCGACGCAACGACTGAAGAGATAAAAAAAAGGCGCTACAAGAGAGGGGATATAGCGCTAAAACCGTTTTCAACATCCTTAACAGGTATAGAAAGCCCCAGCCGCTTTTTAAGGTGGAGCTCGCACCAGAAAATAAGCCTCCCAAGACATACGAAGTGCACCCTATATACAATCTTCAGTTCCTGCTGCACGGCAGAATTACAGTTGAGGAACCGCATATGGCCCGGTACAATGTGCGAACTGCCAAGAATATGTCCATACAAGGTCATACTGTAAACTGCGCCCGGTGTGTGTAATGTGTGGTGAGCTTCATGACTCCACAAACTGCCCAGCGTGCAAAGATGACTCCAACTCAAAAAAGCGACAACTGCTAACTATAGAGGTTGCCAGTCTACAAGGACCTAAAAAGTCGCATCCATCAGAGAGGAATTACTACCCGTCATCCATCAGAGAGGAATTACTAAAATTAATTTTTTGCAGCCTCGAGATCAAACCCTGAAGTCTTCTTCTCGACTGCAGCCAGATCCTCACTAGGACCCATAAACTCTCAATTGCAAGCGCGACTCGCTGAACCCTGCCTCACAAAGTTAATTTCAGCAATCAGCATACTAAAAACACGATGCTCAGCAGCATCACTCGTCGAAACAGCTAAAAAGTAACTTTGAAGCAGATATGATAAGCAGCTTACAACAAAGCCTTACGGAATTTATGTCATTTATGCGCAAAACTATTCACTAATGCGGAACCAAAATCTACTGATTCAAATGCTGGTTTCACAACAATTCATATAGTGACTTCCCTAAGGATATCTACGTTGAACGCTAATGGCGTTTCACAGCATAAACTTAAGTTAGCTCAATTACTAATTGACAATCATATAGATGTAATGCTGCTTCCAAAAACACACCTTACCATCAAATTCAATTTTTAACTACGAGGCTATACATTCTACGGAAGAAATAATCCAGATGGTAGAGCACATAGTGGTACTGGTACCACTGTATTAAACACCACTATCATAAGAATTTTGCAAAAAACTACCTACAGACCACATCTAAACATATACAACCAAACACTGGCAACCAACCTTCACTAGCCGCCGAATACTACCCACCTCTCTTCACAATAGCTGAAAATGAGTTTATGCAATTTTTCAACTCACTAGGAGATCACTTCATGGCAGCAGGAGACTACAATGCTATGCACACACACTGAGGATCTCGTCTTGTGACTCCAAGAGGAAAGCAGCTCTTTAACGCAATCATCAAAGATAAATACAAGCTCGACTACGTTTCTCCGGCAGACCCAAAGAAACTACCCGACTTAATAGACTTTGCGATTACCAACTCGCAAAAAAGCGCCGAATGCCTTTCGGATTTTTCGTCTGATCACTCGTTGTACTGCTTCTTCTACTTCGACATCCAAGAACATTAGAACAATCATAAAAAATAAACTCCACAAAAAACCAACTGGGTTAAGTACAGAAAGTATGTTAACTCACACATCGAGCTAAGTCCTCACCTCAACGATGAAGCCAAAGTAAACAGCTGTGTTAATTCACTAGAGTTTGTACTCTTCTCTGCAGCTAGAGCTTCAACTCCTCAAATTTCAAATACACAATGCAACCAAAAGAACACAAATCGCTCGTCCGCGAAAAGCGACGCCCAAACGAAATCGCCAACATCATCAAAAATCAACTGATATCGAAAAAATCCCCTGGGTTGCGACCTCATAACTCTCAAAATGATCATTGAGCTCCCATATTGCGCCGTTTGCACTATCACTATCACCGATTTGCACATTTTCAATGCCATCGCAAAACTTGGTTATTTTCTAGTGAGATGGAAAAAGTCAATTATAATAATGATATTGCTATCCTAGCCGGGAAAATACCACAGAATCACAATGTCGTATAAACCTATAAGCCTACTTGTTTGCTTATCTAAACTCTTAAAAAAAATGCGTATTGACTCGGATAAACACATACCTAAGAATCCAGAAAGGAATCCCGTCACATCAATTTGGGTTTTGCGAAAAACACGGAACAAATGTGCAGGTCAACCGGGTAACTTCAGAAATTCGAAACGCGTTCGAAAAACGAGAGTACTCTACTGCCACATTTTTAGACGACTCTCAAGCATTTAATAGTCTGTCTAGAAGGTCTTATGTACAATATCAAGACAATGCTCCCCTATAACACCCACAAGTTGTTAGATTCTTACCTTTATGACAGAAAATTTGCTGTGAGGTGCAACACTGCTATAACTTATGACATCACTATAAGAGCTGGAGTTCCTCAAGGCTAGGGTCAATATTCCTCTAATGTCCTCTAATATATAGGAATATATTATTAATAATAATGTCTATGTCCTCTAAACACCAGACATCTAGAAAAGCACACGACTAACAACATCTACGTTTGCTGATGACATAGCTATTCCTATCCGCTCAAAATGCCCGATGCAAAAATGGTCGATGTTCAAAAATGGCAAAATGGAAAATTAAAGTACATACAAAAATGCAAGCTCACGCTAAATAACACTCCACTTCCGCATGCAAACGATGTGACATATCTAGGAGTGCACCTCGACAGAAGACTCACATGGCGCCGGCACATTGAAGCCAAAAGAACACACCTAAAGCTGCAAAGCTATCTGCCTCCATTGGCTCATAAACGATCGGTATTCCCTTAGCCTTAAATACAAAGCCCTGCTGTATAACTCGGTACTAAAACCTACATATATGGATGTTCGGCTCCCAGTTATGGGGGGAATGCCAGCAATAGAAATATTGACCAAGTCCAGGGAGCTCAGTCGAAGATCTTGAGAACAAACACTGGGGCACAGTGGTACGTTTACAACGAAAACATACACCGCGACTTTATTAACATTCTACCAGTGAAAAAAGTGATCGCAGAAGAAAAAAAAAGTACGTTACCAAGCAATTGTTGCACCCTTTCCACCTGGCGAGACGTCTAACAAGAGTGAGCATCCAATCATGTCTTCGTCGCAAGGAAGCCATCCCAGCGACCGACTCGAGGGACGCGCAACCAAAATGTAGTCTTAGATTACTGTTAGTTAAATTTCATTCTTGAGATTCGAAAACTTATTGCTAGTCTATTGTTATAATTAAGAGAATATTCAGAATATTCATTCATTCACATCTTAGTCATCTTAAAAAAAAATCGCAGTAATTTTTTTTGTTGCAACTTTTGGACTAATTAACAAGGAAGTAAATGTGTGCAAAAAAAGCCATAGGTGCTGTGTTTTGGTGGCGATGTAAAGTTGTGCTTTATTTTGTGTAATAAACATTGTTTTTAATAATAATAAAAATTATAATAATAATATATCGGGCAATATGACCGTGTTGCCTCCAAACAATTTACGGTGGAGAATACCAGCGGATGGAATAGATTTGCTTTTGAAAGACGTCCTATATACTGCAGCAACGTCCGAAAATTAAAGGCATTGAAGCAGATGTACAACCAAATGAACGGATTTGAAGTAAGAACTGTTACCAACATAATGAATAGAAATCGACGCCCTCAACCCTTATTTAAGGATGAACTAATATCAGCGCTTAAAGCTTTGAAGAGGAATGAAATGCATTTTATCTACAAGCTCCAATACTTACTTCACCGCAAAGTTCAGGGGCCGCATAAGAGCAATGGCCCGGTACAATGCACATATTGCCAAGAAAGCATTGATGTACTTGGACTTGCAATTTGGACTCACGAAATCTTACTGCACACTTCACCCCGTATTAGTAGCTTGCCATGCCGAGCTCCATGGCTTTGCCTATTGAAGATTATACAAAAAGGCACCCAGCAACAAAAACAGTGGAGCTAACTACTCAGCAAACTATAGAGGTCTGAGCCCAACTATAGAGGTTATCCGGTTAAAAAGGAAAGCCGGATCCAACTGAAATTGTTTACATATCGGTTCCAGACAGCATCACTGATACCTTCTAAATCTACCTATGACATTTTCTTTCTGCATGGAGATCTTCATTGGGTAATTAAATCGTTTCAAAGAACGTAAGCTCTGCGGGCATTTTAAAATCAAACCCTTTCAGGCACTACCAAAAAAGGGTACAACCTTCAAAAAAGGAGCAAGAGTTCATGAAATTGATATGTATGGTCACGATATAACTCTAGCGGCCTCCCCGTTTCAAAATAACGGCCAACAGATCGAAAACGACCAAATTCGATTGACTTCGCATCTACGAAAAACTTCCCAGGTAATCATTACCTTTCATTATCAGAGCTATCAGTGTATCAATTCCCTGAGCTTCTTAGTCTACAAAAGCCAGAAACAAAAGACACTCCTTTCAAAATAGCATTACTAACCATACAGCATATAGAATACTCATTTCATACAACGAAAATGGACGCAAAAATTTCTTGAGACAGGCCCCAGAGAGAATTTTACTCCTATTCTTACAATCATATTCTCATTAAAAATTTTTGGTTCAGTCGCTGAGAGGTGTTTTATCAAGATTGTTGATCCTCGGTTAAAGTGATCTTTATATGTATGCAATTATATGTATGCTTACATATTCACATACACGACCACGTTGAAACTCGTTGAACCAATTTTTGACGGTCGCCATCGAAGGAGAAGACTCACGAAACACAGCATCCAAGCGCTCTTTGATTTCCCTGCGCGATTTCCCTTCCAAAAACAAGAATCGAATCACAGACCGATATTAAAACAAAACTAAGAGTCCAATCCGGCTAAAATTTCGACAGTAGCTGTTGGCACCTAGTGCCAAGACCTAATATCTCTCACACCTAGTAATATGAATTTAACTAATCAAATAATAAGTTGATGCCGGGTTAACCATTACTGAAGCACGTCGCTAACATTAACCTATTAACTCTAGACCTAGGCATAATTTTTCAATAACACCTTAGATATAGATATACTTAGCATCATATATAAGAGCGGTTATTTCTAAATAAAGATAGTTGCGAATACAAAATCAATCGTCTCGTTACTCAGAGCTAACTATAGAACTTAGACATAATCGCCTTCGAGCGCGCTCCCATGAACGGAACATCGTGAACGGAACAACCGTTGAGTGTTGCTCCCGTGGAACGGACCGCCAGCGAGCAAGCTCCATACGTACGCGTCGCTGAGTGTTGCTCCCTCCTCCGAATACCGCTCCCGTGAAACGGACCGTCGGCAGGAACCCCCTTGTACCTCCGTGTGTTACCTCAGACCAAGGATCAACGGAGGAAGCTCCCTTCCCCACCACAGCTGAGGTGCGTCAACGAAGCCATCCCCGCATCTCAACCACTGCCTGGATCAACCAGGTAGTTTTTAGTCACCTATGCGGGGACCTATTCTTACTCCCGTGAGTTCAACTTATCGGACTGCACTTGTAGCTCTCACTTTGATGATAGCCGGAGCAGAATTATAGTAGACTGATGATTATAATATGCTCTGCGCTACTTCGAGTTTTCTCGACGCAAAAACTATAGCAATAGCAATAGCCAAAAATTAAATACTGTAGCCGCAGCAGTAGTAAAAATTTGAGAGCAAGATGACAGCAGAGCAAATAAAATTTTTCATGGGCCACTGCTCTCACTCGAAACCACAATTTTATCAACCGATGCCAAGGACAGCATAGAAAAACACTGCAATAAAAGGGAAAGAATACTAGAATAGAAAAGGGGAATAGAATAGAATAAAAAATTCATTGCCCCACGAGCACCATCATTTGGTAGTCGTTAGGAAACTGCGGCGAAATGAACAAAACGACTGCTTGTATCAATTAAAGTGTTACACGGTCGTTGTTGTAGTTACGGTGATCATCAAGTCATACCTCATCACTTCCATGTCGTCAGACTTCACTGACGAATCAGCTCTAACGCCAGGACACTTACTGATTGGGGAACCATTATATTTTCTCCCAGATACCAACGTTATCCCGTCATGACTGAAGCACGCTTTTCGAATGCAATGGTCGTGATGGTACCTGCAACAGGTGCAAAATCGGCAACAAATGGAAATATGCATCGCAAAATATTAAAGAGGGATTGCTAGTCCTTATAAAAGAAGACAATGGCCTATGCGACGAGTTCTCAAAACATATCCTGGACCGGACAAAAGACCAGTGACTCGGCTAGCTTCACTGTTTCCAGAAGAAAGCAACATCAAGCGAACACTCTGAAGAGCCCGCTGTACAACGTGTCACTAATATGTGTGTAACTGGTAAACACCGCCATTATTTGTGATTGGTGTGGTTTGTTAGGATAGCTGGCTGGGGAGTGTTTCGGCTTGTTGTCAAATGACATGTCGTAGATAAGTTTTTAGTTGTGCCCTTCGGTTGATCCTTAACTATATGGAAGCTGCTCTCGTTGATTTTTCATCGGTCTACAGTTAACGGAAAAAGTGTACAGTTTTCAACACTTTTTTCTTAATAATATCGATTTCTTTAACCCGATGTATCACGAACTGTAAGCTATTCAGAGGGGAACCTCTCACCTGAATACAAGAGAATGGTGGTTTCAGATTGGGAAATTATAGTATATTTCGACTTGGATCCATGTTGAAATGTATGTTAAGATGCTCTCACATAAGTGCCAAGAATTGACAAACGTGGCAGCATACAGTTCCATTTTGGTCCACTTTCAACATCTCTACGAGCTTGAAGCATGAAGTCACCTAATGCACCACTCTCGCCAACGTATGTCACCGTTTAGTATTGTTGGAACTATAGCCAATTAATGATTCGGTGTACTCGATTCCACGTACCCAAAAAATATAGCCAAAACTATCATAATGGGTACCGAGGTCTTCCCCCTACAGCTGATACATAGCCAACATCCATTGTTGACTCTACCATCAAAGTGGTGCAAAAATTCAGGATCATCCGACCAGATCTTTCCAGTTGCTAGAACTGATGCTTTAAATAGTGGCAGTAAAACTCACGCTGTCAATGCCCATATAGATCGTTTTATAGGCTTTAATGAGGACGAATTCAATAGATGCACAATCATTAAAATTCAGCAGCACATTTGTTTCATTTGTATAACGAATGGATAAGCAGGAAAGTTTTCTTGGAGGAATTTTGAGTATAGGCTCAAGGACCCCCGGACTCCCTGTGTGTCTTAAAGAACAAATAGTCGCCACCGGCAGCATGTTTTCGTTTTAGCTTCGTGTGGACTTTTTCGACTTTGTTCAGAAAAAATTAAGGTTTAGTTGGTTTATCCTCTGACAGAATTGGAGGCAGGATAAAGGAAGTTGTATTTTTCTGTAAAACACATTTAAGATGTGTAGGGAATGTATCAGCAAGTCTAGACTCGAAATAATTTTTTAACAGCATGGTCGTTTCGATCGGAGCGCTTAAATTCGCTGAGCCGTTCCGCCGTCAGCGAAACCTCCGTGAGGGAGTTCTTTATACTTCGCGCATGCGTGGCATGCGGGTTCGCCACCATTATTTACTTTAGAAGAAAACCCACAATTATTTTTAGTCAGATATTCTCGCGTTCAAACAAACGGTATCAAACCTGAAAAGTAACAAAAATCTAAAATTGAGCCTGGCTATGTATTGTGTGCCGCCAACTGAGATTTAGACCAATATTTTAAAACTTTGCAGAATTTGGTTATGCATTTTTGTGATATTTAATAAAAAAAATAAATTGGTTTAAAACAGTGTTTTGAAAAAAAAATGATTCCTTTGCAATTTTTTAATTTTAGTTGATGTGCCAATTTATGAGTATTAAAAAGAATATAAAGACAAATATTTTTTCAGGCTGATTAAATATGACTCCAATGTAACCAATGAAGTAATAAAACTTGTTCACTTTCCCACAAATTTTTCTCAAAAGACTCGACTTTTGTCACAAGCTTGGATATAAATTACGTTATAAGAACAATACCTTTCGGTTGGTCTATCTCTCTTATTCTGATCGAACCACTAACCATACAGCATATAGACTACTCATTTTATACAACGAAAATGGACGCAAAAATTTGTTGCGACAGGGCCCAGAGCAAATCTTATTCTTATTCTTAAGCTCTTTCTTACGCTCATATTCTCAAAAAAATGTTTTGGTTCTTCATTCGCTGAGAGGCCCTTCAACATGGTTGATCCGCGGATAAATTCATCTTTATATGTATGTGCTCACATATTCACATACACGGATTCATGTGTGTGCGTTCTTTTTCGTTTTGAAGCCAACAAAAATGTTAGATTTTCGTAACTTTTCAGGCTTGCTACCCTAAAAATGAGGGCTTTTACACATGTTTAGATAAACGATTAAGTGGTAGCAGAAAAATCTTTATATATATATTTAATAAATAATTTTTTTTATGATGATTGGAACAGGGTATCTTTCAGTCGGTTTTGCTTAAAACCTAAATTGTTTTCTGTTGATATTTTTCAAACGGATGGTGCTTGGATACCCTACTGATGCCTACACAAACTAAAAATCAGCTGTTATTGTTTATGCTCACTCCCTTAAAAATCATCTATCAAAAGGGTATGCATGAACCAAAACATTTTTTTTGAGAATATGAGCTTAAGAATGAGAGTAAGATTCACTCTGGGGCCTGCTGGGGCCTGTCGCAAGAAATTTTTGCGTCCATTTTCGTTGTATGAAATGAGTAGTTTATATGCTGTATGATTAGTGATCGAACGCACAAGGAAGATTTCTAATCCTTCGGTAACCGACTTTCGCATACTTAGGCATGCGGTTGATCACCTCGTGCAGTACCGCCCTCAGTGATGTGTTAGTTGCCTTATGGCACCGTCAAGCACTCTCGATCTAAGCTATATCTAATAAATGTTCTGAGTCGCTGAACCGCAAAAGATTTCGCAGCGCAGTTTCGCTCTGAAAGGGTATGTGAATCAAAACAAAAAAGGTAGCAGAGCCGAAGTTGATATACCCTTGCATTTAATCGTGTATAGTCAGCCGATCCTTACGAAATTAGAAATATCGGGATGGTTTGCCCAATATGTAGTAACCCGCAGAAAGTCCCATCCTTCTAACTTAACAAATAAAGTTATGGCATTCCCGATCAATCAGCTATATGGCAGCTATAGGATGTAGTCGACCGATCCCGACCGTTCTTACTTATATTCTACCTGCAAAGGAAAGAAGGAAAGTTTAAAGTCGATAGCTTTAAACTAATTTAAAGACTACTTTGCGTAAAAAAAACAGACGGACATGCTCATGTCGAATCAGGAGGTGACGCTGATCAAGAATATATATACTTTATAGGGTCGGAGATGTCTCCTTCACTGCAAGGGTAAAAAAATGGACAGTGTAATGTATATTAAATGTAAAATGTATATTAGAATAAGTTAGAACACTTAAGTATGGTCAGCAATTAATGTATTTTTTCAGATTTATACAATTCATGAAAGCATACATTTGAAAACATTTTTATGCGTAAACATCTCGCTGAGTTTTCTCCCAAGCAGCCATTGGGCCATGCTCGGGACGGTATTTGACGTTGCAGCCATCGGGTTCCAGACGATTGTCATCACGAAGTTCTTCGTAGCGCTCTCGATCGTATTTAGTAAATCCCCATTTCTTTGAAACATAGATCTATAAAATATTGAAAAAAATCATGAGTTATATACATCTTTCTTCCTAAAAACAATTTTTTGTTTTTCGTAACAAAAATAATTATAAAAGTTCGGTGGCTTAGCGAAATGATTAATATAATATTTGCATTTTGAAACAAAAAATAAAAAAAAATCACACAAAATCGAGATTACGTAATATATGGACAACGCCAACTTCATTTCGCTTTCGCATTCACTAAATGTAATTGAGTTCGAATTAATTCATTTGATCATATACTGTGAATGAAGCCATGCAGATGTCTATAATAGAGGTCTGCATAGATACATTCTTATTGCCTCAGCCCTAAAATACATTTGAATAAAATAGAATGAATGAGTGCAAGAGACAAAACGAATTGAGTAATTGGGAGTGAGAGTGTAAGTGAGTATTCTCACTCATTGCCATTATTTTGTTTTCAGTCCGAATGAGTTAGTAAAACAATTTAACCCTTAACTCTCACTTATTCAATTCATTTTTCATTCCTTTTTTTCATTCCTAATCATTCCTCATTTTTTTTGTTTTGTACATAAGGCTCATGGAGCTGCGTGAGTTGGGTACACCCGTTCTTTTCATTGCGAATGTCTGAATTTCTGTCGATTCTGTCACGTTCTAGACAAACCAACAATTTAATATTTATTTTTATAGCCAATCCACTGGAAGTGCCCTGTTACTTATGCATAGAAAAACAATATTTATGCGGGCGAAAGAGTAAAATAAGATATTTTCTTCTCTCGCGACAAAAATTTCTCTATAACTTTACACTAAAAATTATTGAAAAAAAGCAAACCAACAGAGATGCAACGAGAGAAGCAACGCATTCATACAGACATATGCACAGAAAGATGACATTCATGACTATGACTATATCGATACGGCTGTCGGCTTTGATCTAAAATATTTATAGGTTAAGGGAGATTATGAGATGTCAGACATGATATCTCCTTTTTGATAAATACATTATTTATACATTTATTTAAACGATTGCCCTTCATAATTTATTATATGATTATTTTTTGAATCAGTTTAATTAGATCGCGAAAAATGTGTGATGTAAAATACAACTGTGTTCATTAAAGTAGCAGTGCAACAGAATCGAAAATATATTTTATTCAATTTTCGAATTTTTCCAATTCTTTTTCAATATTATTCTAGTAAAATAAAGAAAAGAGATTGGAAAAACCCAAAAACCAAATTAGAATTACGCTGATTTGATCAAACTCATAGTCTCATAAAATGTTCTGTTATAATATTAGTATCTTTGCTGTTTCTCCCATTGCGGTGTGGGTCCCATACATATACCACTGGGATCAAGCTGGTCCATGATGGCCCACGTGTCAAACGTCATCCTGCCCTGTTCTGAGGATATGCCCTCAAAATGAATATTTCAGTATGACAATGATCCCTAACACACATGAAAACTGGTCATGGAATCGATTAGCCAAGAGAAGATTGAGACTTGTCATGGACAGCACAGTCCCCGTAATTAATTCAGTTTGGAAACTTTTAACAGACATTAAGGTTAATATTTTGAAGATCTTCTCGACCTCTAAGCCGCAATTGTGTTAAGTTTTGTAAGAGGCATATGGCTATATTACCTTCAACTCCACGCCACCAAGGTGTGATGCTGTAATACCCTACAATGGCTATACACAAAAATATAAGGTCGTATCCAAATCGTTATTTAGTAGTATTAAATTATTTAGAAGTTATTATGAATTTTATTTATTTTTTTTTCGTTAACACTGCTAATTCAATGAACCAAAAGATGTTAAAAAAGAAGTTAAATGCACCAAAAGAAGTTAATTGGTGCAAATATATGAATAAAAGAAAAAAAATGACTAAATCTAAAGTTTATGCGTTTCTCAATGTCTATATTCCAAGAACAATATTAAAAAGTTCAGGAAAACAATTGAATTATAATTATAACAGTTACATAATTGTAATTCAGTTGCACTGCTATTTCAAGGAACACACCTGTATATATTCGTTTTTGTTTTAGATTTAGTAAAAAATTATGCATAGAGTAAAAAAAATTAAATTTTACCGCCCTTTAAAATCAATACCAAAGCCTATTTTTGGTTTACCATTATAGAAACTGAAAAAATCACAAAACAAAATTAAAAAATAATACGTACGGTCGAGTTGATATACAAAATAAAAAAAAAAACCATGTTTACGAATTAAACAGTTTACAGGTTTTATTTTTAAGCAGACAGAAAGGTTTTTACAAATTATTGAGTTTTTCAATTGAAGTCACCCCGTGCGGCGGGCTAACGAAACTTTTTTAAAAGAGTTGTTTTGAACATTTTAAGGATAAGGCGGTTTTATTTTTAAAAATTTGAAGTAATTTGAAAGATACAGTAGTTACGTTCTTCCTAAAACAGACTATCAAACTTACCGAAACTATGATTAAAATTTTAAATTTACATGAAAACGCATTTGAGATTTTTTTTTTTTAATAATTACGAGGCCCAAATTTAATTATTATATAATAGACTTACCTTTTGACGACCGGGGAACTTGAACTTGGCACGACGCAAAGCTTCTACTACTTGAGCCTTGTAGCGATCGCTTGAGCGCACCGACATAATAGGTTGTCCAATGCGAACACGAGCAACAGTGCCTTGTGGCTTTCCAAAAGCACCTCTCATTCCAGTCTGAAGTCTAAAATTTATTAATTAAACAATTTTGAATATATCTATGACGACAAAACTAAGATTTTGGATTAAACAAAAAAAATATACCTATCAGCTCCAGCACACGACAACATCTTGTTGATACGAATAACGTGGAATGGATGTAAACGCATTCTAATATGGAACTGGTCTTTTCCGCAGTATTTCACCAAATACTTGTTGCAACAAATGCGCCCAGCTTCCAAAGCTTCGCTACTCAATTGTTCGTACTCATCAGAAACTAAATGAACGCAAAGGGGGAAATCTTCAACGGTGGCCTTTTTTCTTCCCAAGTCAAATATGCGTATTTTAGGGTCTGGAACACCACGACAAAAACGAGACTTCGGATAAGGCTTATTTTTACAGTAGCGGTAACTGCAAGAAATACACATTGTAATCATATAAAGTGCACATACGGGTTATATACTTGCCATCTTGCCGGTCGGCGGCCCATTTTTACAGCTAAAATTAAATTTAAATTTCATATAACATAAATTTTAAACGAAATATATAAATTCAACAACCATAAATACAATTCCAAATATAAAAGGTAAACTATACAGAAAACTAAGAGTGATCTTTAAAGATTAATTTGAATTCGTACCTCTCTGAAAGAAGTGCAAGAAAAGAAGGAAACTAATTAGAACGGAAATAAAATATGTTCACACCATCGTCACACCACCGTCATTTTTTTAGCGTCAAAATGGAACACCCTGAACAGAACAAGGTAGTATGATGTAAACAATTATTATATATTTATTACTGGCAAGTCTGAACGTGTAGAGAACATCAAAACCAATGCTTGAAGTAAAAAAAGGGTGCTCATTTGTTTGTGTAATTACTCAAGTTTATGGAGCTGAGTGCTTGCTGACTCCATTAGGATTGAGTGCTCACGGCCATATTACACAATTTTATAATTTGGTCCTACGGCCATGTTTATAACAAAATTTCCGGTCACTTTAACTTTAAGGTTTAACTTATTTTTTTCATTTCTACTCCAAATTTAAAATTGTTTGGTTTGTTTCTATACCTTTGCAGAGGGTATTATAATTTTGGTCAAAAATTTGCAACGCAGTGAAGGAGACAGACTCGGGACTGGATCAGGATTACTTCCTGAGTCGATATAAGCATGTCTCTCTATATGTCAGTTTCTACGCAAGCTTGTCTATCAGTTAGCATTTCCTTCTTGTTCTACCCTTGCAGAGGGTATTATAATTGTGGTCAAAAGTATACAACGCAGGAAGGAGACATCTCCGAATATAGTACATAAAATTTTACTTTAAATTTTCATATATTGAATTATGTAGCCATTTAATTGAGTCGACCATCATTGTTTTTAGTTTTTTTTTTGTATACCAACTCATAGTAAAAAATCTCATGTAGCAGTTATCCATATCTTTCATATATACTCATCCAAAGTTCACATCTCCCCGTTTATACATTTATTTTTATGCTTCTATGATTTTTCATTTTCCTTTCGAAGATCTTTTTTGTGTTATTAAAATCAATAGATCACATCATGTTTATAATTTGAATTCAAGGAAAAGTTTCAAATAATTTAATTGAATTTATTATAGCTAGTTATACGACATTTTCGTTAATAGGAATTTAAATAGGAGTTTTTAATCTCAAATTTTCAAAAATTCTATAAAATCTTTAAAGCTTTCTGAACCAGCTTAACCTGCAAGAAATTTGTTGTAAGCATGAACATAGTTCTAGATAGCCATGAATTTTTGGAAAAATGAAATTAAAAGCTCAAATTTATTTGAAGAAAATATTGTTTAACTAATTATAATAAATTAAAAAAATATATATATTTATAGATTTTTCAATACTATTAATTTAATTTCTTAATTTCTTAACACATTTCTAATAATTTGTTAATTTCTTAACACATTTCTAATAATTTGTTAATTTCTTCAACAAATTATCCATAGAAAAAATATTTGGACAAAATCATAGAAGCACGAAAATATATACATAAAATCGGAGATTTGAACTTTGGATGAGTATTCCAAAGATATGGTAACTACTAGATGCCATTTTTATACCCTTGCAGAGGGTATTATAATTTTGGTGTAATTTTCAGGGTATTATAATTCGGTAAAAGTGTGCAATGCAGTGAAGGAGACATCTCCAACCCTATAAAGTATTTATATTCTTGATCAGTCTGTCCGTCTGTCTATCTGTTTCTACGCAAACTAGTCTATCAGTTTTAAAGCTATCGTCTTCAAACTTTGCACACCCCCTTCTTTCCTTTGCAGGCAGTATATAAGTCGGAACGGCCGGGATCGGTCGACTATATCTTATAGCTGCCATATAACTGATTGATCGCGAATGCCATAACTTCGTTGTTTTTGAAGTTAGAAGAATGGGATTTTCTACTTTGGGCAAACTAATCCGATCTGCCTAATTTCACAAGGATCGGCCGACTATATACGATTCGATATATATCTAATAATATAAGATGCATGTCGCCACCTAGCGGACTGCCACTCAATATCGGCTCCGTCCTAAGCTACCTCTCCTTTCTTGTTTTTTTTTTAAATTTGTAATATAGGCTAAATTTTTTATTTTATAACACTGGAGTAGTGAAATTTTCGATCGTTTAGTTATATTGCAGCTGAAATTAATAACATTTATAGAAATTACATTAAAAGTTCTCACGAAGTTTCAGAAAACAAAAATAGTAGAATGAAACAAGAAAGGAAGGCTATTTGCCATTTTCGGGGTAGGTAGAGGGCTAAGAAAAATAAACCAACCAACCAACATAGCGAAGGTCTGCTTCATTCATAGAAGTCTTCGTGCAAAATCTTATAGCTCCATTTCTTAAAGTCTTTGAGATCGACGAGTTCATACGGACAGACTGACAAATATGGCGGATATGGCTATATCAGCCAGAATGTTGATACTGATTAAGAATATATATATCAGAATTTCCAGAAATGTGACTTCTTCCTGTTACCTGCATTCGCTCGAATACAATATACTCTTGTAATCTACTGCAAAATCCTTTTTACAAAGAAAAGAGAATGGGTGTGCGATCATGAAGGTGTTAGTGAGATATGTTTGAAGTCAGCCCATTCTACGTATCCGCCATTGAATGTGGGAAAAGGCAACGGTGGTAACAGCGGAGCTAGCTTGACCCTTAACCTTAAAGCGTGCCGTCATGGACTTGGCACACGAATGAAGCATTTGGCGATCTCGGCCTCAAGAGATAACAACACCATAGTGGCCAAGCGAGTGAACTTCCAGAACCATGGGTTGCCGATTTTCTCATAAATTTGTTCTTCCAATGCATTGTAAATGGCTGTGAATTTGGCGCTAAAAGCTTGCTCCACCGCCTCTAGTGGAGGAAGCCGCGATTCCTAATTTTTAATACACAGTTGCAACCATCTTTTTCAAATACTGCTTCCTAATGGAAGCGTCGGCAATTCTTAGCACAACTCCAGAACCCATATTCTTAACCAATGCCGAAAAACATAACTGACAGGAATTGAACGCACGAGGCTTGTGGCGAAAGTGTGTATAGAAATAATGCACAAAGTTCAATAGAGCGGTCAATAACTTGTAACTGCAAAAAACGGTTGTGCCAATTATGTCGGGGTCACCGAACGTTAGTTGCTAAGAGCTTTTATTAACGCCAAATTCTCGTTTATTTGTACCATTTAAAAATGCGTACAAGAGAGGGATCAACAACGCAGCTGACTCACACAATAAATGCATTGTGCAATAAATGCAGTCATACCCATGTTAGGTGCAGCTATTCTATCTACAAAGCTCCCGGTCAAGAAAATCAAAAAATATGTCTTTTGTTACTTATGCTGATACCTACACAGGTGTTGCATTTTTGCCTTTAATACATCTAGGCACTTATTGTGAATAGTTACTGTTTTTGATATTTTTTCTGTCTAGTTAATACTGACGAAAATTTACAGATTTTTCAATACTATTAATTTAATTTCTTAATTTCTTAACACATTTCTAATAATTTGTTAATTTCTTAACACATTTCTAATAATTTGTTAATTTCTTCAACAAATTATCCATAGAAAAAAATTTGGCAAAAATCATAGAAGCACGAAAATATATACATAAAATCGGAGATTTGAACTTTGGATGAGTATTCCAAAGATATGGTAACTACTAGATGCCATTTTTATACCCTTGCAGAGGGTATTATAATTTTGGTGTAATTTTCAGGGTATTATAATTCGGTAAAAGTGTGCAATGCAGTGAAGGAGACATCTCCAACCCTATAAAGTATTTATATTCTTGATCAGTCTGTCCGTCTGTCTATCTGTTTCTACGCAAACTAGTCTATCAGTTTTAAAGCTATCGTCTTCAAACTTTGCACACCCCCTTCTTTCCTTTGCAGGCAGTATATAAGTCGGAACGGCCGGGATCGGTCGACTATATCTTATAGCTGCCATATAACTGATTGATCGCGAATGCCATAACTTCGTTGTTTTTGAAGTTAGAAGAATGGGATTTTCTACTTTGGGCAAACTAATCCGATCTGCCTAATTTCACAAGGATCGGCCGACTATATACGATTCGATATATATCTAATAATATAAGATGCATGTCGCCACCTAGCGGACTGCCACTCAATATCGGCTCCGTCCTAAGCTACCTCTCCTTTCTTGTTTTTTTTTTTTAAATTTGTAATATAGGCTAAATTTTTTATTTTATAACACTGGAGTAGTGAAATTTTCGATCGTTTAGTTATATTGCAGCTGAAATTAATAACATTTATAGAAATTACATTAAAAGTTCTCACGAAGTTTCAGAAAACAAAAATAGTAGAATGAAACAAGAAAGGAAGGCTATTTGCCATTTTCGGGGTAGGTAGAGGGCTAAGAAAAATAAACCAACCAACCAACATAGCGAAGGTCTGCTTCATTCATAGAAGTCTTCGTGCAAAATCTTATAGCTCCATTTCTTAAAGTCTTTGAGATCGACGAGTTCATACGGACAGACTGACAAATATGGCGGATATGGCTATATCAGCCAGAATGTTGATACTGATTAAGAATATATATATCAGAATTTCCAGAAATGTGACTTCTTCCTGTTACCTGCATTCGCTCGAATACAATATACTCTTGTAATCTACTGCAAAATCCTTTTTACAAAGAAAAGAGAATGGGTGTGCGATCATGAAGGTGTTAGTGAGATATGTTTGAAGTCAGCCCATTCTACGTATCCGCCATTGAATGTGGGAAAAGGCAACGGTGGTAACAGCGGAGCTAGCTTGACCCTTAACCTTAAAGCGTGCCGTCATGGACTTGGCACACGAATGAAGCATTTGGCGATCTCGGCCTCAAGAGATAACAACACCATAGTGGCCAAGCGAGTGAACTTCCAGAACCATGGGTTGCCGATTTTCTCATAAATTTGTTCTTCCAATGCATTGTAAATGGCTGTGAATTTGGCGCTAAAAGCTTGCTCCACCGCCTCTAGTGGAGGAAGCCGCGATTCCTAATTTTTAATACACAGTTGCAACCATCTTTTTCAAATACTGCTTCCTAATGGAAGCGTCGGCAATTCTTAGCACAACTCCAGAATCCATATTCTTAACCAATGCCGAAAAACATAACTGACAGGAATTGAACGCACGAGGCTTGTGGCGAAAGTGTGTATAGAAATAATGCACAAAGTTCAATAGAGCGGTCAATAACTTGTAACTGCAAAAAACGGTTGTGCCAATTATGTCGGGGTCACCGAACGTTAGTTGCTAAGAGCTTTTATTAACGCCAAATTCTCAAGTTTATTTGTACCATTTAAAAATGCGTACAAGAGAGGGATCAACAACGCAGCTGACTCACACAATAAATGCATTGTGCAATAAATGCAGTCATACCCATGTTAGGTGCAGCTTTTCTATCTACAAAGCTCCCGGTCAAGAAAATCAAAAAATATGTCTTTTGTTACTTATGCTGATACCTACACAGGTGTTGCATTTTTGCCTTTAATACATCTAGGCACTTATTGTGAATAGTTACTGTTTTTGATATTTTTTCTGTCTAGTTAATACTGACGAAAATTTACAGATCTGCCAGTTTTGGAACTTATACATATATGTTTGTATACATGATGTGGATCTTAAAGCTAATGATTGCTAATTTTGAGCTAATTTTGAGTTAGGTTTCTATATTTCCTAAACATCCCGGCCCACCCTGAAACATGGTAGCTGAACGGGGTAGTTCCGTTTTGTTATTGGAAGAGTCAATTCCTTGATAAGTGTCGGTCACCTTCGCTAAATTCCATAATGCTAGTGGTGTGTTGGACTCTTTGACGAGCACAACGGTGCCGATTTAAATGTTGGGTGTTGTCGTAGACCACTCTCCGGGACATTTTTTCCAGAAGCCTCTGCTGTATCCCAGGCGGCGCACAGCAATGTAGCTATGATCCGCCTCCGGTAAATGGTCGCCCGATATGAAAATGGGCTGGTGATAGATAGTTATCATCTGTATCCGGGGTGTAGCATAAGATGAGGATGAGTTAACGACAGCACTAATTTGCGCAAGCAAAGTACGCATATGCTCATATGTAAGTTTGGTGTTTCTTACTATTCGTCGAAAATGCAGTTTTACGCATCGAATTGCTGATTAACATTTTCCTCCCTAATGCGGAGCACGCGGTGGGATACGCGGTATCTGCCATAAGTTGATGCATTGTGGGTTGCCTTTGCCGAAGGCAAGCTAACGGTTGTGTGTGGTTTACGGATCAAATATCGTTAACCAAAATCCAATACTTTTGCCGGACCATAACGAAGAGAGACAAGATTCCAGGATACAGCCTAAAACGATCTACTATGATCAATTAAGAATCCGATAATTTCTTGGAAGCAAGATAAATCATTAATCTTTGGTGACAACTGTGAATGTTGGATTCGTCCACCCACTCTGAGCAGGTTGTCGTCGATGAGATACGCAATCAGCTGGGATCGATTTTGAATCCACATGCCGCCATGAAAATTATAATGGAAAATTATTCAAGAGCTCTTACTCAATTCATAAACAACTTTGCGCCAGGAGCTAATTTCTAAATATAACTCTGACAGACTCGATATAAATCCCTGGTCAGCTGTTTCTCTCAGCTACGCCTCCAAATTGTATCCACCCAGATCAGTTTCACACAGTCCGCACCAAACGCTTAACATAATCATAAGATGCCTAAGCGGTAAGTGTCCACTATGTGAACACAAAGAACTTATAAGCGATCCCTTTGGGGTCGGAGAAAACGGAAATGACATCCGATTATTTTTCTTAAAAACCGTATTAGAGATATTCTTGAGAATCGTTTTTTTCAGTTTTTTAGTAATATTATATATCAAGAAAAAAACTGTTTACAAACAAAAATAGATATTTCAATCTGAAAAATTTAAATTTTCAAAGTTTGTCAAAAATGCCACTATTTTTGTCTTTGGTCGCTTGTGAATTCCCTCAGAGATTTGATTCAATCTGTAGACATCTATCTACGTAGACATCACTTCAATACCTTCGATCAATTTTTGTTTATAAACAGTTTTTTTTATGAGATATTGTTAAAAATCTGAAAAAGGAACACAAAAACACGGTTTCAAGGATATCTCTAAAACGATTCTTAAGAAAAATAATCGGATGTCATTTTCGTCTTCTGCGACCCCAAATTACTATAAAACATTCATCAATTTCAAGGTTTACTTGATTACCTTTAAATTTGTAAACTAGTGTTATGGGGCATCTTTGGTTTACGTAGTCGACTTTAGGGATCACTTAGGGGATTTTTTGTTTGTGTTAAGCGTTTGGTGCGGACTGTATGAAACTGATCTGACAGAAACAACTGACCATGGATATATATTGGGTCTGTCACAGTTATTTAGAAATTAGCTCTAGGCTCAAAGTTGTTTGTAAATTGGGTAAGAGTCCTTACACAATGTGCCATATAACATAGGTCATGACGTCTTTGTGCCTTAATCCAGCCTTAATAGATTGCAAAAGTTGAATCAGAAGATGTGCGCCACATAGTTCCAGTCGCGGCCGAGATTGTTGTTTTTTTGCTACAAGTTTTTCTAAATCAATGTTCTGTCATCGTTCCACTCGGTTATATACCACCGTTGCGTATGCTTTGGTGGATGCATCTGCAAAATCGGTGCAATTGGATTTTCTCTGTGTCGCTCTTAACCAGCGTGGTATCTGGAATTGTTGAAGGTTGTATATATTGGCTCGGCATATGAGCCAAGTTTCTCATTAATTCATTTGCATGAGACATCCGACAGCACTTGCATTTCTTGGTGCAGGTAGGGCCTATATTCACATTGTACGACATTTGGTATTCGATACCCAGTTCTCGAGCTCTAGGTAAGCACAGGAAATTAGTTGGACGAGCTTGTGACGGTTGCGGAACAGCTCATTCTCACTATTTGATCCATTACGAACGTCGATAACAGTAAAATCTTTCAAAACTGTATTTATTGCATTCGGAAACTCCTGCAGATGGTAAGCAGCCAGCTGCTCCAGTACTCAGACTGCTAGAAATGGAGCCCATGATGTTCCATACATCATCGTGATCCTTAAGAACATCTTCACTATGTTCGCTAAAAACACTTTAAGTTTCCAGGCCCAATACCGAAATATTTTCGCATATGGCCTTGTTCATGATATTCCCTTATGAATTTTATGTAGCTGTTATGTAGTTGTTGATTTTGTGCCAACTTCGTTCAACTGATTTGAACCTCTGCATAGCACCTTGAAGAGTATCTGGGAACGGTGTTTCTGAAGCTTTAAACGTAAGATCCAAAATGTGATTGCCCTGTGTGTCTCGAGTGTGTGTTGCAAGAAAGAAGCTTCTTCTAAATTCTTCTAAGAAGAAGAAGCTTGTTTAGTCAGGATGACCAAAATGAAGAAGTTATTACCGAAACAAACACGTATTTGGAGAGATAAAAAAATTAGAAAAACGCTGGACTAAATGTTTGAGCTAAAAGGTGATTGGGTATAAAAAAAACATGATTATTTTCCGCAAAAAAAAATATTTTATTTAAAAAGTCACGGACTTATCAAACCACCCTCGTATCTTTTATAAAGTCGCTCCTACGCAGTTTTGTGAATAATCACAGCAGTGGTTTACTCACCGTTTGATTTTAATTTTAGGGAATTCGCATTGAGCTGTTGCCTCTACCATTTAAGCTGTACCTAAATCATCGCGTTGGTGTCTTCTCCTTCACCCCTCGATTTGCAGCCAACTGCTTGAAAAAATGTTGTACAAAACTAATTATTGCGTTGTTGTTGATCTGCAGCTGCCACCGTTTTCACTGTGTAACTGCATTAGGGATAGGTATTTGCTATAAGGGGATTTAAGCCGAATTTCCTCTTGGTGCACCTGCAATCTTCTTCAACCAAAACTTTTAACTACAGTAGAAAAGGTAGAAAAGATAGTTTTGGGTGTGATAGGACCACATAGTGAACTGATAATAATGGTCGTTGGACATTTACTTTGTTTTTATATTTTTCAATCAATTTTAACACACACTGCTTATGTAGGTTATGTAGGAACACGAGTCCCAGCATCGGCGATGCAATAAAGAAATCGATGCAATATCGGTGTTTTTGATACTAAGAACTCTTAACACATAATATATAGAGTCAATTGTAATACTCAAGAATTCATGATCATAAAAGTGGAAAGGGGAAATATTAATAGGACACATTTTCAATCCATTTTAATTTTCAATAATCCGTTTTCGAAATCATTGAATTTACTTAATTTAAATTAGAATGAAAATCTATAATTTTTTTTAAATTGTCAAGATTAGTAGCAATAAAAAAGTGTTATTCCAAAATGCAAATTTGGAAAACTTTTTTCTAGTACCATCGTCTTGAACTTCCAGGTATAGTAGTTTTCATCATCAAATTTAATTTTCCTCTTTCCCTTATCCATTGTTCAGTTAAAAATATGCATTTAATTTTTTAAATTTATTTTTTTTGTATCATGCAACCAAACAACACTTTCTAGAAACACTGTTCAGCAACACAGTCTAGAAACACAGCATAGCAACACTGTACGAAACACTGTGCAATACCCCAGCCATATAGCGTTTTTTCTAGAAAAATTTTTATTTTAACACAAGAAGTGCGGTGAATACATTATAGCTTCTTGCAGAGAAAATCGACATCGACTGGCAGGGGGCAGCTAAAATCTCTACTCCACCAGGAAAGGTAGTACAAGCAACATAAGACTATAAATCCGATCTGCAAATAGAACAGCTTGTGCAAAAAAAGAGGCGTATGCGATGTGTTTGACAGACATGCAGATTACCATATTTCAAGAAATACCTTTAGGAATCTAACCTCTCACAAACAAGCTCTCCAACAACAGGCTGAAAATGCACAAATGCATACGTGTAGTAGTAAAGTTTAAAGTAATTATACGTATGGTAAGTATTCTTGCTTCTTGAGCTCTTTTGATTCGAATACATGGCCCATTATGTTACTAAAAAGAACCAAATCCAAGCTTACCCAGGTTTCCACAGGTGTTCGTTGGTTTTTTTTTTGTTTTTTGTTTTTTAATAAATGATCTACCGAACGGCATAAATTATGCCGTTATGTCGTTATATTACACTAATGCTGTAAAATTATTATTTTCCTTTTCTTATAATTTTCTGCACAGAAACCTACAAATAGACCTTGGTGATCTATATTCATGTTGCTTCAACAATCCTTATCCTAAACTGTTCAAAATGCAAGCTTTCCATCTCTGCGTACCCCATACGATTTAAATGGAAATCACGTTAGGGTTCTATTGATCATGTGTTTTTTTTATTCTGTCACTGTGAAAGTGCTCGATGTGCTCCTCCTCGATGGCGACCGTCAAAAATTGGTCTAACGAGTTTCATCCACCATATTCTCCAGATGTGGACCCGTGTGTCTTCTTGTTGTTTCCAAACTTGTAAAAATCACTCGCTGGTCAGAAATTTGCGTCGAATGAGGATATCGTCGTTTTTTGTTTTAACATGGATCAGTTTTTTTATTGAATCTACTCTTAATTATGAGACTAACAATAAGTTTACGAATCTTAACATTAAAATGTAACTAACTGTAAACTAAGAGTGCATTCTGGTTGCGCGTCCCTCTGGTCGGTCGCTGCGTTGACCGAGCGTTGATAGTGGAGACTGAAGATGTTGTGAGTAGTGTGCTTGTCGGGATGACTGCTGTGTAGAGGAGATATAATGTTGGTCCTAGTACGCTGCCTTGAAGAACTCCAGCTCCTATATTGGTATAGTTATATAGTGGTATAATATAATATTATATATAGTATAATTAAAATAGTGTTGCACCTTACAGAAAATTTGCTGTCGTAAAGATAAGACTCTAACAACTTGTGTTGTAGGGGAGCATTGTCTTCATCTTGCACATTAGACCTTCTAGCCAGACTCTATCAAATGCTTGAGAGACGTCTAAAAATGTGGCAGTACTGTACTGAATTTCTGATATTATCCGGTTGACCTGCTCAATTGTTCCGTGTTTTTCGCGAAACCTAAATTGATGTGACGGGGTTCCTGTCTGGATGGTGTCTATCCGAGTCAATACGCCTTTTTCAAAGAGTTTAGATATACAAGAAAGTAGGCTTATAAGTCTATACGACGTTTGCTATCATTATTATACATAATTAACTTTTTCCATCTCACTGGAAAATGACCATGTTTTGCGATGGTATTGAAAAGCTGGGTGATAGTGCAAACGGCGCAATATGGGAGCTCAATGATCATTTTTGGAGTTTTCGCGTGGTTTCCACTGCATACGTACAGCCCACCTCCCGTCCAACCGACCGAGGGACGCTGTTGCTTAACGCACGGCATCGAATCGCGGGAAGCTTAAGAAAAGAGTAGGAGTAGGATATTACGAGGAAGAGTGTTGCACAGATAAAGCGTAAAGTATAAAGGATTTAAGATTGTTAGCAGGGAAAAGTGACAAGATGTGGTAGAGATCATTGTAGTCCGAAAATAATACCCTGAATGGATCGTGTTGGACTTATGTCGAAGTGCAATGGCTAAGGAGTAGAGGAAGAAGTTAAAAAAGTACTAGGAACGTTTAAATTTAAGTGTGTTAGTAAATGGTGGCTGTCTATATTACCATAAATATGATTTTATATAAACATGAAACCCAGCACCGTTCAACGGTTTGTTAATGATGGTAAGTTAATGAATAACAGTCTACTGTGATAAGACGGGAGGTGAAGATTTGCATCCCAATTTAGTCCCCTAAGGGCGAAAGTCTGAAAATTTGTTTGTAGAGATTCTATTTGGTCTCGGTGCACTCCGTATTGGGGACTCCAGACACACCATCCATACTTAAGAATCGGACGGACCAACGATGTATATGTGTTATGTACGGGTCATTAAATTCTTTTGACCATCTTTATATAAAACCAAGCACACGCATAGCTTTAACTATGGTGAATATATGGTCGGTAAATTTAAGTTTCAAATCTAAGGACTCCCAGATCATTAACATGAGTTAATCGATTTAAGGCGTTCCCATAGAGAAAGTACATAGTTTGATGAGGACTATATCGATAAAAAGGCATTTCGACCCATTAAGCTTTAGTTTTTTTGCTAAACACCAATTTTGAAATTTATCCAAATCGGATTGATGTCTAGATTGGGCGCTAGTGAATCTATACTGACGACCAAGCTTAACGTCATCGGCGTACATAAGTTCAAGTGAATCAGTTAAGGCAGGGGGCAAGTCGTTAATAAACAGTGTAAAAAGTAAAGGTCCAAGATGGCTTCTTTGGGGCTCCCCAGATGTGACGCGGACTAAACGCGAGGTAACATCTTTAAAGACGACACGTTGGGTTCTTCTAGATAAGTAACTCGAAATCCAAGGAGATCAGTTGGGAATCCCAAAAAAATATAAGTAAACTTACTTATAAGAAGCGAATGGTTAACAGAGTCTAATGCTTTTCTGAAGTCAGTGTAAATGACGTCTGTCTGTAAGCCATTCCGGATTCCATCCGTGACAAAGAATGTTAGCTTCAATAATTTGGTAGTGCTGGAGCGGTGCTTCATGAAGCCATGCTGACACGCTGGTGTGATAAGTTTTTCAAAAAGCTTTGGAATTGCTGACAATTTATAAATGCCTCGTCGGCAGCGTCCGATTTTATCCTTTTTAATGCAGAGGAATAATGTAAAATTCCTTCCACATAAGGGGAAAGATCGAACTCTCCAGCGATAAATTAAAGATTTTAAGGAGCGGTTTGCACAGAGCCTCGGCGCAGTTCTTCAGAACACAGCGTGGTACTCAATCGGGGCCTGGCGAATTCACGGTCTTGACTTTTAGAAGATCCGATAAAACACCACTTTGATCAAAAGATGGGCAAAATATAAGGTTGGCTGATTGGATATTATAAGTGTAAGGCTGAGCTGGACTGGTGCTAGGTGAATTTTGAAAAAACTTTACAAAGAGATCGACCTTTGCCAGATCAGTGTTCACGTAAGAGTTCTCAAACATAAGCAGTGGAGTGGGATGATATGGATCCTCATTACGAGAAAGGGGCAAAGTTCTGGAAAGAGTAATTCCATCAGGATCAGAAACGAAACACAAGTCCAGCAGCCGCCGTAAAGAATTTCTAACATGGTTCTGACCGAGTGACATGTCGAACATGCCCGCTTAATTCGTGGTGCGAAATGAGCAATAAAAAAGGTGAATTATCAATGATAGACCACATGAGTTCTGGTACATAGGAGTCACCAGAGCTATTAGCTGGTCAGCTTTGACAAATGTTGCCATATGTGGGGGGTTCGGACGAAGGTGGTAAGAAAGATGTGGTAACATATAAAGATTGACCGGAGAAGAAGATTTTAATACAAAGAAATTCTATGTCACCAAACTCTTGTGATTAACTTCTTTAGAAGGGAATTTGGAGTCTACAAAAAATTAGCAATCCTCCTGCCTTCGCAGTGTTCTATCACGTCTAAGTGGTGTACATATATGGAAAAACTTCGGAGCTTAATATCTCCTGTTTTAACCAAGTTTCTGTAAAGACTATAATGTGAGATGCGAAGGAAGATCTATCAGAATACAGTTTGGGAAGCTTACTACGTAACCCTCTAGTATTCTGATAAGTAAGTGCTAGTCAAGATATTAGTTTTTAGGAGCTGAGGTCGCTGAGTTTGACTCCCGCTGGTTTGCGGGAGTTTTCTTCACCGTACCTGGTTGATGTTCTGGACAAAAATGTTTGCTGGCCAAAAGCTGCCGAAACAAATCGTCTTGAACATTTGCACGGGCACAA
Organism: Drosophila atripex; assembly: GCA_035045925.1. Lineage (NCBI taxonomy): Eukaryota > Metazoa > Arthropoda > Insecta > Diptera > Drosophilidae > Drosophila > Drosophila atripex. The sequence continues at coordinate 679,147 of JAWNOP010000030.1, forward strand.
GTATTTTGAGAGATAACGTGTGCCTGGTATAAGAATATTTAAATTATTTAATATCCGTCACCATTAATTCCGGGAAACAAATATGTGTTTCGATGGTGGTGATCACCTGTAAGGGTTTTGGTGCCGCCGTAACTAGTAAAAAGGCATCAGTTCGTACCGGTGGCCAGCGGCTGCGTAATTGTCGGCTAAGTAGGCTGAAGATTATTCGCCACAAGTAATGTTGTAAAAGTGTAGTATTTGTTAAGTTATCCGATCTTGGGAGGATTTCTTGCCCTTTGAAGTACGGGCCTACTGATCTCGGTAATGTGAATGCCGCCGAAAAAGTGCCTTTTCAATGTCTTGTGAATTGTAGGAGGGCACACTGCGGTAAGATTAAGATTAAGATTAAGATTAAGATTAAGATTAAGATTAAGATTAAGATTAAGATTAAGATTAAGATTAAGATTCTGAATTCAGTCCTAGGGAGACTGGAAAGGCAACTTGCGCTGGAGGACGGCTTGACGACCAGCTAGAGAGTTGCCAGGAGCGAACGGAGCGCAGTTTCCTGTACCAGTAGAGGAGTCGCAGCCAGCGACATTTAGAGCGCAGCCAGCGCCGAAGACTGTGTACGGACGGATTCGCAGCCAGCGACAGGGAGACGCAGCCAGCGTCAGTTTAGGAGACCTCAGCCCGCGGTCAGGAGGCGCAAGGAGCGCCAAGCATCAGCGGCCAGAAGGCACAGGACCGCCATTTTGGAGCACTGGGGTAGCGCCATATTTGGACCTGAGATGCAGCATTCCCCCAGGAGGAGTTCCCGTCTGAACGGAGGAGAAGGCACCCCTACAATATCGCGGGCGGATCAGCAGCCAGCGAGTAGTGGAGTAGAAAAGCGGCCGCTGGTGAACATAACCACGGCGGCGGCCATTTCTCGCCCAGCCACTACGGTGACTACAGTAGTTCCCAACCTAGGAGTACTGCTGTCACAGCAGTGAGGCCCCAACTAACGGGGTCGGGCCGCTCCCTCATAACGGTACCGGTGCGAGCAATGCGGCCTGCACGCTGCCGCCATCTTGGAGTGGACCGCCATTGCTAATGACTTGCAATCATCTTGTGGAGCCTCTGTGTGCTACAAGTGCTGCGCAAACAGCGCATCCTACGCCTCTATCTTGCACATCCTACGCCTCGAAGACGCCGAATGGAGCCCAAGGAGTGAATGGGCCAAGGAGGCTTCCGGGCTTGCCTGTATTTGGAGGGCAGCCCAAGGACTGGCCCATCTTTAACTGTGCGTTTGTGGAGACGACCCAAGCGTACAACTGCTCGGACCTGGAGAACAACCAGAGGTTGCTGAAGGCGCTGTAGGATGAAGCACGCGAGACAGTGAAATCGCTGCTGATTCACCCTGGGAACGTCAGCGCTGTGATGGACCGGAGCAGCTTATACGCAGCCAGCTGAACAGCGTGCGCGAGCTGCCGCCGATTACGGAGCAGCACCTGGCGAGGATCGTTCCCTTCGCAGCCCGAGTGAGTAACCTCACGGCCTTCTAGCAGTCGGCGATGACGGAGCAGCATCTGGGGAACCCCACCCTCATGAAGGAGCTTGTGGCAAAGCTTCCTACGAGCAAGAGAGTGGATTGGGCCAGGCACGCTGCGTCGACCGAGCCCTTTCCCACTGTAGCGCACTTCAGCGCGTGGCTACAGGAGTACGCAAACATCGTGTGTACGATTTTTGACGGCGAGGGAAAGGTGCCGAGGCGTCGAGTTCTAGCGAGCAGCGGGATGATCGGCATGGAGGTTGTCCAATTTGTGGAGGGCAACATGCTACGACGAGCTGGAGGCAGTACATTGGAGCTTCGCTACCGGGCAGGTGGAGCATGGAGAAGAGGCATCGGCTCTGCTTCACATGCTTACGCAGTGGTCATATGGCCAGATCTTGCGATGGGCATGGTGAGTGCCAGATCATCGGATGCCGCAGATTGCATCACCGTCTGCTACATAGAGCGGACGAAGGGCGAAGATGGCCGGAACAGCGAGGTGGCTTCAGGCGTCACAACGGAGAAAACCAGCAGTCAGCAGTTTCCAGATGCAGTCCGGACAGGGACCACGAGAGAAGCCAGCAGTCGGCTGTCCTCAGAAACAGCCTGGAGAGAAGGGCCCGCAGCCAGCGGAGGCGCCGTCGACGTCGAAGGAGGCTGACTTTTGTTTCGTATGTTGCCAGTAACGCTGTACGGAGCTGGTCGCCAGGTGGACACATACGCGCTCTTGGATGAAGGATCCTCCGTCACGATGATCGACGACGAGCTACGGAGGGATCTGGGAGTGCGAGGCGAACATCGGCAGCTGAACATCCAATGGTTTGGAGAAAGGGCCAGCAGGGAGCCCACCAACGTGGTGAGCCTGAAGATAAGTGTACGCCGTTTCGAGCTTAAGTCTGCCGATGCAGACATTATGTCGACGAGATGTCCAGGGCGTGCATAAGAATTCGCGACTACAGCAACGTGGTACCGAAGTTGCTCATCGGACTGGACCATGGACATTTGGGATTGCCACTTAGGACGAGGTGGTTTACCAGAGAGGGACCGTATGCGGCCGCAACCGAGCTTGGATGGGTTATGTTTGGGCCAGTAAATGAAGAATCGATTACGCCGCAAGGCGTATGGTATATGCAAGGAAGCTGCAGCCGGATGAGGTCGCGGTGAAGAGCGACAAGCTGTGGTATTTGCTACCTTTATGTGTCGAAAACCCGAACAATCCCGGTAAGGTCCGACTTGTGTTTGAAGCTGCAGCAAAAGTTGGAGGAACCTCGCTTGATTCGGCGATGGACAAGGGGCCTCAGCACTACAAGCCCTAGCCAGCCGTGCTTTTCCACTTCAAGGAAGGAGCAGTTGGAGTCTGCGGTGACATCAAGGAGATGATCCACCAAGTGCTGATCCGACCCGAGGATCGATCAACGATACTTTTGGAGAGATGGTAACGACGATTGAGACCCGGATGTGTACGAGATGAACGTAATGACGTTTGGAGCAGCCTGCTCGCCGAGCACTGCGCATTACGTAAAGACGGAGAATGCCCTGAAGTTTCGTGATTCAGATCCGAGGGCAGCCATGGCTATCATCGACCACCATTACGTCGATGACTATGTGGACAGTTTCAATATGGAGAGCGAAGCTATTAAGGTATCTACCCGAGTGAAGGAGCTACATGCGGAGGCTGGATTCGAATTATGCCAGTTTTCATCCAACTCACCCATAGTGGAAGCGGCGTTGGGACCACCTGGACAAGTCAAGAGCGTCGGATGGGGTGAGGCTGAGCAGAAGATCCTTGGAATGCGTTGGCAGGGAGCAACGGATGACTTCAGATTCAACGTGGAAAATCATCGAGTGCCGAAAAGCGATCTAAGTGGGGATCGAGTCCCTACAAAGAAGGAGTATTTGAGCCTGCTGATGTCAACGTTCGACCCATTGGGGTTCCTGTGGTGCCTGATGATTACAGCGAAGCTGTTGCTGCGGGAGATCTGGAGGCAGAAGATCCAGTGGGTCGAACCACTGCCGGAGGAGATAGGCAGAGCCTTTGCTGCCTGGCGCGGAGAGATGGACGCCGTGGGACAGTTCCGATGTCCTCGCCACTATTTTGGAAGTGGAGCAGTTCGGACCATCGAGTTGCACGTGTTCGTGGATGCAAGTCAATCTGCATTCGCGGCGGTGGCCTATCGGAGGGTCACGTACGAGGATGGCAGCGTGCTGGTTAGCTTCCTGTGCGCAAAGACGAAGTGTGCGCCGATGAGAACGATGTCGATCCCATGGCTGGAGCTGCAGGGAGGGGTCCTTGGAACCAGAGTGATGAACACTGTCAGAGAAGAAGACAGTGTGGACATCAGTGAGACGGTGTTATGGACGGACTCAAAAACGGCACCACCCACCGCCGGATTTTTGAGTGGTCAAAGGTTTCCCAGTGGAGATGGGTGCCTACAGCTGATAACGCAGCGGATGCAGAGCAAGGCGGACCTTAGCCCAGAATCCCGGTGGCTAAGCGGTCCCGCATTGTTCCAGTTGCATCTGATGAGGAGGAGACACCCAGTGAGTTCGCATTGGTGGCATCGAATGATTTTGTCATCCCGTTCCAGAGATTTTCGAGCTTCAGTCGCCTGGTGAGGACCACAGCCTGGGTCTTAAGGGTTGCGCGCCGGTGCCGCAAACAGAGAAGCTCGAGGAATATGGACTCACTGCAACGGAGTGTGAGGCCGCAGAGAACCATGAGGTCGGCGGAACGCGGAAAGGACGTCGCCAGCTAGAGCCAGATTCGAGGTCTAGCGCCTTACGTGGCTGAACATGGAGTTCTGCGAGTCTATGGCAGAGTTGATGCCGTGCTGTCCATGACGTACAGTGCGAGGAGGCCTGTTATACTGTCACACAGGACCTGTCAACGGATTCCTGCCATAGAGGACCAGTATGTAAACTGCGGAGTGACAACGACAAGAACATCGTGGGAGCTGACAGGGAGGCCAGACGATTTGGAGATGTGTTCGCATTGAATGGGAATTGAATTTAATTGTCCATCCAACCCGTTTGAGGGCGGAGTATGGGAGCGGATGGTGCAGTGCGTCAAGCGGGTGCTGCGCCATACCCTTAAGGAAGTCGCGCCGAGGGACCACGTGTTGGAGAGTCCCCTGATAGAGGCGGAGAATATAGTCAACTCGCGTATGCTCACCCACTTGCCGGTGGATGCGGACCAAGAGGCGCCGTTGACGCCAAACGACCTGCTCAAGGGAGCAGCTAACTTGGCGGATACGCCTGGATTGCATGCGGAGCTGCCCAAGGAGGGTTCTACGCGATAGCAGTGGAGGATTGCCCGCAAGCTGCGAGGCGTTTCTGGAGGAGGTGGGTCATGGAGTACCTCCCTAGGCTTGTGCGCCGCGAGAAGTGGTGCCGGAGAACGGAGCTCATCCGCCAGGGCCATATGGTCTTCGTCTGCGATTCTGCTTTGCTCAGACGAGAGTGGCGCAAGGGCATCGTGGAGGAGATCTACAGCGGAGCTGATGGAGTCGTCAGACGCGTCACTGTGCGCGTGAACGAAAATGGCCTATCTCGGACAATGTTGCGGCCTGTCTCTAAGCTTGCAGTTTTGGATTTGAGTGAAGCGGTTCTTCACAGGGCCGGGGATGTCGACGGTCGATCATTGTAATCGATAGGTAAAATCAGTATTGGTAGGAAAATGTAGTATTTATTTAGTTTTCCGGTCTTGGGAGAATTACTTGGCCCTTTGATTCTGAATTGTAAGGCTAATTTAAGCAATTTCAGAATAAAACGTCCCGTTCGCCACGGCCATAAGCCCTTATGGCCGGGGAGCCGTTTAAAGGCAACTCCACATGAGGCAAGACACAACTCTTTGAATCCACTTTTAGTCTGTCTCATGAACGATCTCATTTCGTCCTGAACAGTACGACAACCATCACAGCAAAAGTGGAGATCAGACCTACGTGAAATGGCATCCGAAACTAAGGCCGTGAACCCGTAACACTTAGCGTGTAAAACGTTTTCACACAGTCAGCAGTGGATGGTAGGCTGGGATGAGGCGATTGTCTTATAACAAGACTTCGACGCACAGACAAGTTTAAAATTTATACGAAGCGATACGCATTTTTAAAATGTAAAAGTTGGTATTTATGAATATAAATAAATAAAAATAAACACCGAGTTTTTTGACGTTAATAGATAAAAGATTAAATAAAAACGCAGTGCGCACAATTTATACATTTGAGGAATTGAAGCTCGAGCTGCAGAGAAAAGTACAGACTCTAGTGAACAAAGCTGTCTACGTTGGCTTCATCGTTGAGGTGAGGTCTTAGCTCGATGTGTGATGTTAGCTTGCACACTTTCTGTACTTAACCCAGTTGGTTTTCTGTGAGGTAAATTTTAATGATTGTTCCAATGTTCCTCAGATCAGATGAAAGATCCGATAAGCATTCTGCGCCTATCAGATTTTTCGGGATGTTTTTGGTATATGCAAATGTAGTGTATACACATATGAGTTCTTGTTGCAAAACATTGCGACATTGTTTCAGTCACAACACTTTGTTGTTATAGAAATAAACAGCGTACTGGGTGCCCAAACTCTTTTCAAGTGCAAATGTAATATGTTGCGCACTCAGACCATTCACCGATTAAAGCAGAGTCAGTATGGGAAGCATGGTTAAGATGGCTGCTCTGCCGCTCCGCCGACAGCTAGCAAGCCTTAGCTTAAGAGAACAAAAGACATTCTTATAAAGACAGGCCTACGGACAACACGAAGAACACTGTGAGTCTTTTGTGAATATGTGGTCAACAATTACATCCTTTACATTGTGACCGTGACGTGAGTCCTGGAGGACTTAGGAATCAGAAAATATTTGGCTAAAAAGGATGAGAAGGATAAAAAGGAACCAGAGGATGAACTAAAAATACCAAAGGATGAAAAGGGACCAAAGGATGATAAAATATACAAGCGAGAGGCAGCTGTGGAGAAAAGTCTGAGTGAGTAGAATCAGAGTAATGGGCAAGCGCGGTGATCAAAAAAAAATAAAAAAAAAAATATATATATATAAATATATATATAAATATATAAAATAACAAAAAAAAAAAAAAAAACACATTAAGTGGCTATTATATATTCAGAAAACGCCACCCACATGGGCAACGGCACAAAAGCTTATAGAAGAGCTTTATTTTTTTTTGGTGCACTAAAGCCTCCGTCTAAGAAAGCCAAACTCTGTAACTCACTCAGCAAATATTAAAACTAAATGCTTTATAATTCACCCACCATCCCCAAAGCCTTTACCAAGGAAGCCAGAAAACTGCCCCAAGGTTTGCCCTGTACCAATGTACTCGGCATAACCGGCATAAAATAACCTGTGCAAGACCAGAACCGGAGCCCCAACTAGAAGCAGCAGCCAGTGAAGCCAGTACCGGCACCGTCTGGCGTTCCAAGTCATACCCGGAACAGTGAATTGACAGCGCAACAAAGAGCGCACAACAATAAACACTATTATTTTATTTTAAAGGCACTGCGATGCATTATTAATGTACTGCGTTACATTATAGCGGTAAACGACTTTTTGTAAAATTGAGCGGAACCTTTTGTGGCCAATTAGAAGTATAGCCCGTAAAGCTATACGAAACGATAGGCAGGATGAATGTAAAAAAAAAACAAAAGACACATAGGAGAGACCCCATAGATAGATGAAGGATAATTCAATAAGTAAATTTAACGAGGATACTATAACTATAATTATAACTTAAACAAAACTGTTAAGTCATGTGCATTTATTATTAAGACTCAGGAACAAAAATATACACAACACAAAAAACACAAGCACTATAAGTATATAATAAACAAAATATTAGATCATAGCCTACATACCTAAGCAATATCCATGTATCAAAGTAGCTATAAGTATTGAACTTTTATACTAATAAAGTCAGTTTCAGACAAACCCATTCTGAACTCAATTCTTTCTCCACGTCGTTCTCCAGTTCGTTGAAGTGCAAGTTGCGGAAAAAACCAGCAATCGGTTCATGTACCCTTTCCTCAAAACATTCTTTACAGATTAACATTTTGGTGACCCCGACGTGGTCATGCAAGCCCAGGATCATAAACCGAACAAGAGTCAAAAGGAACCAATAGAGATTTCTATCATTCCACAATAGAAAATTCAGCAAGACTCCAGCTAGAGGCCAATAGGATCTTCCCAGCAGTGTGACGCTGTCCCTCTAATCGGCAGATTAAGGGCACCACACCTCCCTCAGTCCGCCAAAAAAGGGTTCAGTTTCTTCGCCCACTTTCGGTAGCGAGTCGGAGCGCATCCAGGTACTAGCCCTCTAGCAGCAAATTAAATACTCAACGGTTAGAAACAAAGAACGAAAAGATGTAAAGGGAGAATATTGCCCCTAAAATTATTACAGAGTCAGCCGTTGATGAGGCGAGAGCTCAAGGCTCTTAGATGTCCAGCAAGAAACTGGGCAAGGTATCGCAAGATGCATCCGGAATTATAAAAGGGATGGGCCGAATCGAAAAGAAAAGGCATCATACTTTCAAACAAGCCGTTCTGGAAGAAGCTTGAGAAAGATTCGTTGAAAATGATGCAAAAAATCCAAGGAACGGCCAGGACCGAAAGCTACATCAAGTATGCTGAGAACATCCGGATAAGTTGCGAGAAATATGCAGCCACTTTCGAGACAAGCTGATGCAAGACACGAGTCTAAAGGAAGATGCTCAAGAACAAATAGAAAATAAAGTTCAAGAGCAATCCAGTGACTTATTTTCCAAGAATAAACGATAAGCCGGATTATGTCGGCGCCAAGAGAGTTTAAGGCATCCGGGGGAGGTCCAGGAGACGTACTAAAATCTTCATGGGCTCAAGTCCAAGAAATCCACTTGACAGTCTACGAGGAGTTTCAAAACCCAATAGACAATGGGTATAACAAACAGGCATACCTACAATTGCAAGCAGAGGTGCAGAATGCACTCAATTCAAGGCCTAGCCCTTCGGCATTGATGTGCAAATGCCCCGGATAAACATTCCAAAGTTTGATTAACGCGCCACAATACAAAGCTCCGGATCGAAAGACAGGAATTGGAGGACAACCAAGAATGAGCAGAGCAAGAGTAACTATCCTTTTTAGCTCTCTTCACGGGGATAAACATTCCAAAGTCCCGGAAAAACATTCCAAAGTTTGATGGGGATGCAATGAAATGGAACAAATGCGGAGAGATTAATATGCCACATTGAGCTAAATGAGAACATTTATGTTCATGCATGGCGCATAATAGTTGGATCATATGACAATGACGGTGAAGAAACTGACGCAATAATTGAAAGGTTTTGAAACTAGACAATTTGGACAACAAATCGAAACATCGATCTCCGTCAGAAGTACATTGCAAAAAATTCTTTGTAGAAACTCCAAGTACTATCCTCCATCTGAGGATCTTAAGTACTATATACATAAAGCCGTCACGTATGGAACCAAAACAGCTCCATTTTTGGCCACGAAGAAGGCACGGAAGCACGTCGGTAACATTGACCTATTAACTCTAGACCTAGGCATACTTTTCCAATATAGATATACTTTAGATATAGATATACTTAGCATCATATATAAGAGCGGTTCTTCCTAAATAAAGATAGTTGCGAATACAAAATCAATCGTCTCGTTACTCAGTGCTTACTATAGAACTTAGACGTAATCGAGCGCGCTCCCATGAACGGACCATCGTAGGACCCTTGATACGTCACTTGCCGCTGAGTGTTGCTCCCGTGGAACGGACCGCCACCAAATCCCTGATACGTACTCCTCCGAATACCGATCCAGTGAAACGGACCGTCGGCAGGAACCCTCTTGTACCTCCGTGTGTTACCTCAGACCAAGGATCAACGGAGGAAGCTTCCTTCCCCACCACACAGCTGAGGTGCGTCAAGGAACCCCCGGCCATCCCCGCATCTCAACCACTGACTGGATCAACCAGGTAGTTTTTAGTCAGACGTTCTATAGGTTCGACTACGACTCCGGGACCTATCGTTAGTCCCGTGAGTTTTTTTTCGACGGTAGTGGCCGCATAACGCACTGCGTTCGAAAAAACCCCATTATTATTATTTTTTGTACTGCGTTATTATGTACTGCGTTACATTATAGCTGTAAACGACTTTTTGTAAAATTGAGCGGAACCTTTTCTGCCCAATTAATAGTATAGCCCGTAAAGCTATACGATACGATGGGCAGGACGAATGTAAAAAAAAACAAAAGACACATAAGAGAGGCTCCATAGATAGATGAGGGATAATTCAATAAGTAAAATTAACGTGGAGGTAGACTCTAACTATAATTATAACTTAAACAAAAAAATAATATTAGACGCGATAGTAGACGTTAAGTCAGTGGATTCCACTGCTATGGTAATAAATAAAGTTTAACCAAACAATATTGGTCTAGAGTATGTATGTAACATAATGCTTACAATAATTGTTATAATGTGCGCCAATTGTTTTTATAAATTGTACAAAATACATAACAAATGTTTAAAGCAAATGTATATGAGCCGAGCAAATTTAAAGCAAAATATAAATATAAATATATGTATATATACTCAGGTATGCAAATACAAGGAGCCATAATTAAAATATATGAAAGGGACCCATACCTCAGTAAAAGAATCCCCTAAAAGAACCCCTGTTTATTTATACGAGTTCGAAATTCCCTATACAGACAAAATCAATTGTCATGCCATACATAAGATAATGGAATGGAAAGAACTGTCAAAGGAATTATTGAACATTAGAGCAGAATTCGACTAATTCTACATATAAGTCACTAACACAAAATAGGATAATACAGAAAACCTCAGTCAGGAAACACGTAAAAATATTAGTTAAACGCTTTAATGAAGCACGATTGCTAATATATGAACATAGAGATAGGCTTGAACAGGATCATTGGTCTCAAGTATCAAGGTTTTTGACAAGACTAAGATCAAATTTAACAGCTGTTAGCAGTCAAATATTGATTTTATCAACACTGCATAAAAGCTTTAAAATAAAAGCTATTTCAATAATAAAACCAAAACTAAAAGGTGTCGCCAGAAATTTAGTCGGAAATGAAACAACTATATCAGAAGTCATTTTTGGACTAAAGATAAATGTCAAAGGCGAAACCGTCGAAGTATTATCAGCTAAACTGATGAATCTACAGCAACGTACTTAACGGACGGACTACCACTTGCGTAAGCCAGAAGTTATTCAATGACAAAGAATCAATTGATAAGGTAAAACTTATCATGCAGGCTGGCACCTGCATCACCATGAATGATGCCATATACAAATTCGTACACAGTTACACGGAAGCAACTGGAAAACCTATTACTGTCCTTTATTTTAAAAATTGTTCACAGCGTGGTAAAGCCGCGGACGTGGAAATTTCAGAGGAAACTCTCGTGGTCATAATAATAATTACAACAACTACAACAGTTCCAATTATAACAATAATGGACGAGGCCAATATAGAGGAAAATCAAGAGGCCGTGGCAACTCGAATCGAGACCACAATAACAGTAACACAAATAATAATGTAATTTCGGGAGTAATTCGGGAAACTCTCACCCTTCAGATGTTCAACAGTATGCAGTTATGCGGTTCATAAAATCTTAGCTTAAATATATTTGTAGACTTTCACAATGAACAAACGAATTAAAGCTTGTATTTTTACTAGATACTGGTGCAGACATATCTCTGTAAAAGGAAAATTCTGATATCTTTCATGATATCAAAATCAATAAGAAAATCAATATCCAAGGCATAGGCCACGATATAATACAGTCGAATGGACTGATTTCAATAGAGATACAGACAGGTAAATACATAATTCCATACGAATTTCACTTAGTAAATTTGCACTTCGCAATACCCTTTGATGGAATAATAGGCATTGACTTCATTAAGGATTTCAATTGCCAGTTAGATTTCAAACCAAATGAATATTGGCTCATAATGAGAACAAATAATTTGAATTCCCCAATTTATGTTCCAATAACATACAGTTCTGGTAATAATGCCATTGTTCTACCAGCAAGATCCCAAGTTGTCCGAAAGATTCGTCTATCATCAGATGAAGAAATTATATTAATACCTAATCAGGAAATTCAACATGGCATTTATGTTGCGAACACGGTCGCAAAAACCAAAAATGCATTACTGAATACAGTAAGTAATGATCAAATAGTAAATATTCAAACTATGACATAGTTCCCAAAAATCCAGAAAATAGAGAAAAACTGTCTTATCTCAATTAGCTAAAAATTTCCCACCACACTTCAAAAACGAATTGACTAATTTATAGACCCAATCACTACCAACAATTTCTACAAGCAAAAGCTAAGATAGAAGGATGATGAACCAGTTTACATAAAGAATTATAGTAGTCCACATAGTAAGAAAGATGAAATTAATACACAGGTACAAAAATTAATAGACAATAAAATAGTAGAACCGTCTGTATCAGCCTATAACAGCCCACTGTTATTAGTTCCGATGAAATCAATTCCCGGATCTAATAAGAAAAAATTACGATTAGTAATTGACTATCGTCTGTTGTCGGATAAATTCCCGCTACCTAGAATTGATGATATTTTGGATCAACTAGGAAGAGCGAAATATTTCTCATGTCTGGACTTAATGTCTGGCTTTCATCAAATTGAACTTGAAAAAGGTTCAAGGGATATAACGTCATTTTCAACGAGCAATGGCTCGTATCGTTTTACAGGATTACCTTTCGGTTTAAAAATAGCACCTAATTCATTTCAGAGGATGATGACTATTGCATTCTCTGGATTAGAACCTTCACAAACATTCCTTTATATGGATGACTTAAAAGTTATAGGTTGTTCCGAAAAACATATGCTTAAAAACTTAACTGATGTTTTTAAGAAATGTAGGGAATATAACCTTAAGTTACATCCTGGAAAATGATCATTTTTCATGCATGAAGTCACCTTTCTGGGGAATAAATGCAAAGATAAAGGAATCTTTCCAGAAGACAAAAAATACGACGTTATTAAGAATTACCCAGTCCCCCATGATGCGGACAGTGCCAGAAGATTTTTTGCATTTTGCAATTACTATCGACGTTTTATCAAAAATTTTGCCGACTATGCTCGTCACATAACAAGATTATGTAAAAAAGATGTTAAATTCGAATGGACACCTGATTGCCAGAATGCCTTCGAACATCTCAAATCGACACTAGTAACTCCGAATTTATTACAATACCCAGATTTCAGCAATGAATTTTGTATAATAACGGCAAGTAAGCAAGCGTGTGGAGCAGTTTTAACTCAAAACAAAAATGGACTCCAACTTCCAGTTGCTTATGCATCCAGATCGTTTATCGGTGAAAGTAATAAATGTACAACAGAAAAAGAATTGACAGCAATTCATTGGGCAATAACTTATTTCAGACCATATGTTTATGGTAGACACTTCACTGTAATCATTGTTTTCAATGATTAATCCAAGCTCTAAGCTAACGCGCATGCGACTTGAGCTGGAAGAATATAATTTCACTGTGGAATATCTCAAGGGAACTATTAACTGATGAATGCGTTATCAAGAATAACCATCAAAGACCTACAAAATATAACTGCCAATATCAATAAAGTCTTTAAAAGATATCAGAATAACTAGAAATTCCGCGCGGAAAATAAAAAAAAAGAATTGCCTATGCAATCTTTAAATAAATCTTCTAGGCCCAACGTATATGAAGTCATAAACAATGACGAATTACATTGCAAGTAGTGACATTGCATGTGAAAGATATGTTATGTTTATTTAAACATGGCAGAAAAATCACTGCAAGTTTCGATGTTAGCGATTTATATACCAATGGAATCCTAGACTTAGGTCCATATTTCCAAAGGCTTGAACTGCAAGCCGATATAAATAAAATCAGCCAACTCAAAGTGGCACCGTGGGAAGATATCTTTGAATATATTTCAATAGATAACTTCAAATTAATGGGCAATAAAATATTGAAAACATTGAGAGTAGCGCTACTCAACCCGGTGACCCTAATAAATAAACAAAAAGATAAAGAAGCTATACTGTCTAATTTCCATGACGATCCCATACAAGGAGGTCATACTGGTATTTCAAAAACTTTAACAAAAATTAAAAGACATTATTTGTGGAAAAATATGACTCGTGATTTCACAGAGTACATACGAAAATGTCAAAAATGCCAGAAAGCTAAAGTAACTAAACATAGTAAGACCCCATTAACAATAACAGACACACCCATAAATGTTTTCGACAGAGTGATAGTGGATACTATTGGTCCGCTACCAAAATCAGAAAATGGTAACGAGTACGCAGTCACTTTAATATGTGATCTAACTAAGTATTTAGTGGCCATACCTTTACCAAATAAGAACGCTAATACTGTCGCTAAAGCAATCTTTGAATCTTTTATTCTGAAATACGGTCCAATGAAGGCGTTCATTACGGACATGGGTATAGAATACAAGAATTCAATTATAGACAATTTGTGCAAGTATTTAAATATTAAAAATATTACGTCTACAGCACACCACCACCAGACAGTTGGAACAATAGATAGAAATCATAGGACCTTTAATGAATACATACGATCTTACATATCGGTTGATAAAACTGATTGGGACGTATGGCTTCAGTATTTCGTCTTTTGTTTCAACACGACCCCCTCTATGGCACATAGTTATTGTCCATATGAACTAGTATTTGGTACAACAAGTGATCTACCAAAACATTTTAATAGCGTAGATAGCATAGAAACACTGTATAATATAGATAGATATAGTAAATACAGAGTAAATACAGATTAGAAGTAGCATTATATAAGAGCTAGGATAATGAAAGAAGAATAAAATTAGAAATAAGAATAAGAATAAAAATAAAATACTATATGCTCAGAAAGTAAATAATATAGATAGGAGATAGATAGGAGTTTGGAAGACTATACCGAGTATGGAGAAACCAGCAAATAAGTAGGAAAACAAAGCTACGCATCTTCAACTCATGTGTTTAATCCATACTGCTGTACGGATCGGAGACGGCTGACCACACAAAGAATGCTAATGAAACTACAATCATTGCCTAAGAATAATGCCTGAGAATAATATGTGGTATATTCTGGCCTACTAGAATATCCAATGATGACTTGTGGCACTGCACAGGTGAGGTCCCAATCCACCAACTGTTGGAGAAAAAAAAATGGAGGTGGATTGGCCACGCGCTCAGAAAGGAACCAGGAGTTATCGTCAGGATCGCTAGAATGGAACCCACAGGGAAGCAGAAGAGTGGGACGCCCCAAGATGACCTGGCGCCGTACAGCACTCCACGAATTGTCCATAGGAAAAATTGCATGAAAATAAACACAGCGCCAAATAGCGTCCGGTGGAAAGCCCTTGTAGAAGCCGTAAGCTCCCAAGAGAAGTAAAGAAGGAATAAAAAAAAAAAAACAGTAGGAGCATGGTTCCAAACTAACAAACTCATTTAGCTATTGTGAAGCGAGGGGGGCAACATACGGCGGCTAGTGTGTTATAGATGAGGCCTGTCGGTAGTTTGCAGCAATTTTGTTTTGATAGTGGTGCTTAATACTGCTTCTGAGTAGAATTCGAGTCCCACCATGTGCTTTACCATCTGGATAATTTGTTTCGTAGAATGTATACCTCGTAGTTGAAAAATGTATTTGTTTGTAAGGTGTGTTTCTGAAAGCAGCATTACATCGATATGATTGTCGATTAGGAATTGAGTTAACTCAAGTTTATGCTGTATGAAGGGAAGTCATTATATCGATTGTAGTGAAAACAGCATTTGAATAAGTAGATTTTGGTTTCGCATTAAATCTTGAATAGTTTTGCACATAAATGACATAAATTATATACATAAAAATGAAATTGTTGTAGACTGCATATCATATCGCTTCCAAGTTGTTTTTGGCTGTTTCGACGAGTGATGCTGCTGAGCATCGTGTTCTTAGTATGCTGATTGCTGAAATTAACTTTGTGAGGCAGGGTTCAGCGAGTCCCGATTTTAAAGCGCTTGCAATTGAGAGTTTATGGGTCCTAGTTAGAATCTGGCTGCAGTCGAGAAGAAGACTTTAGGGTTTGATCTCGAGGCTGCAAAAAATTAATTTTGGGTGCGGGTAGTAATTCCTCTCTGATGGATGCGACTTTTTAGGTCCTTGTAGACTGGCAACCTCTATAGTTAGCAGTGTGATTGCCACCGCAGATGTCGCTTTTTTGAGTTGGAGTCATCTTTGCACGCTGGGCAGTTTGCGGAGTCATGAAGCTCTCCACACATTACACACACCGGGCGCTGCTTACAGTATGACCTTTTATGGCCATATTCTTGACAGTTCGCACATTGTACCATTGCGTTTGAGCGGTCCCTCAACTGTAATTCTGCGGTGCAGCAGGAACTGAAGATTGTATATAGGGTGCACTTCGTATGTCTTGGGAGGCTTATTTTCTGGTACGAACTCCACCTTAAAGAGCGCCTGCGGCATTTTATCCCTGTTAAGGATATTTAAGACTGTCTTAGAGCTGTATCCTTTCTCTTGTAGCGCCTTTGTTACCTCTGCGGGTGTAGAGTCGGACTCTTTGCCCTTAAGTACGATTTGCAGGCCCTAGATGTTTTTTAGCTGATACGTGTAAACGATCTTTCTATTCTCTGTGAGATATTTCGATAATATTCTGTATTTATCTTCGGACTTCGGCCAATAAGCTAAATAATTTTGTTAACAAGAACATTAGAACTTTTTTCTTGTATATAAATTGGCGGATGCTGTGGCTTCCTTTTCTCGTTTTCTGTAGACACCGCGTCCTCAACCTTATAAGCGTCTGCCAAGATTTTAAATCGATTCGAGTTCGTGGACGTTTATTTTAAAGCTAGGCTAGCATTGCCACGGGTTATTTTGTGTTGAGAAGTTAGTTGAGAAGCTTCCTTTGTATTTGCTTAATCCAGCTTAATATGTTCATTGTTTTTGTTTTGTTTTTCGGGCAGCGAAGCAGCAGTTGAATTTGCTCTGCTAGTTGATCATGTCGTTAAGCGCGCTTTCGATACAGCTACGGTGTTTGTTTTACGGTGGGCGTTGTTAAAAGGATTGCACTGATATTTACTACTGATGAGCGTAGGACACTGCATACCTGCGTTGGGGGACGTTGAGAGCTCTTTGACTGCAAAGACATCAATGGTATCGAGGCGGAGCAAGAACGCGCTTTCTCGTTCTCTAAGTTCAAGTTCGATGTAATTGACCGCGCTTGATCATGAATGATCGCGCGAGCATGGATTATTTTGCATGAACGTATGGGCTGATAAGTACGCATGCGTCAGCAATAGGTGCTGCATGTGGACGGATTTAGAAGAAGTAGAGACGATTGAACATCTTTTGTCCCACTGCCTAACACTCGGGCGAAGCCTACACTACACCAAGCGATCTCACTGAGATGGCACCGCGCGAACTAGTAGTCTTTATCCGGAAACCGGATGGGAACACGAGGCGCCTAAGCGGCGCAAGTGAATGTGGGTTTAGCTAGGTCACCCACATCATCGCCTCTTCCTTATGTAACCTAAAATCCTAACAGCATAACCAGGTCCTTTCGACCCCTACAGCTACCAATACGCAATAATTATGCGGAACATGATCCTCTCTTCTCTTGATGAGGAGAAATAACGGTGGCGAACCCACATACCACGGCCAAATGTCTGATATCAATTGAGGTGATGAAAAAATTCATTATGCATATGTATAAAAACTTACATATTAAAAATATTCTTACCCGGCACGTGTCTCTATGGTTCATTGTTATTGTTCAATGTACCGAATATAAGTAGAGTAGCCGAAATGGAGTCAATGGTAGAATGGAATGGAAGATGGCGACCGTCCGCTGATAATGCAGCGAAATACAAGACCTAAGTGAGAAAAAACGCTGGTTATGAGGATCGGCATTCTTGAGAAAAATACCTGGCGGCTGGCCGGGATCTTCACTCAAGATGTCCTGCAAGTATACGACAGAATTGATGCGGTTCTGTGTATTTCATACAAAACCAATTGTATATGGAGGCCCTTTTGCACCAGTACATTCTCACGGAGATGACGAAGTGGCTCCCATGTGTAACGAAAGGATGGGAGACTGTAAAAAATTAAATATGGCGTTCGTAGTGAGTATGTTGGCTGAAGTGTGAGACGCTTTGATGTGGTAAGGGACTTTTTTTATTACGCTTATAATTGTATTCTCCACAGTATAAAAAACAATCGTAAGTTTTATTATTCTGGTGAAGTTATTGATACGCAGCTTCGTGGGAGTAAGGCCGTTCGATGAAATCTATATAGATATCCGGTGATGTTTGCAACAGCAACAGATGATTCCAAAGTGGGTTGTTTACAACTTATCTTCGCTTGTGGAGCTCGAGCAACAACAAGTGGTTCAAAATCGTGATGTTGGGACCTCCTCTTTGATCATCTTCGTATCTTTTTCGAAGGGCCGTCCACTGGGAAGCTGGCCACTCGAGCTCACTCTTTGCCAAATGGAGAGAATGTTAATTTTCATTTTGAATATATTGAACGTTTTTAATTAGATTTCCAAAGATTTGCAATATTGAGATAAAAATATAACAAAACTAAAATTCTTGATCCGTAGCTTTATATCACTTGGCCAGCATGGATAAGAATCTATTAGGCAAGACGTAGGCTCACAGCCAAACCTAATTTAGCGGTTTCTTCTAAGCACTGAATTGAAGCCGTTGAGCGGCGATGTCAGGTTGATGCAATTTCCATGGAACTCTATAAAACCTTTGACCAAATTCGCCGAAACGCCACTAGCTAAACTTAGATAAGGCAATCATTCCTCCTTGTTAAGTTGGTTTGAATCATATTTGGCAGACCCACCATGCCACCATTCTACTGGATATGCCATCTCTAGTTCTTTCACTGGAAATTACAATTTGAAAATAATCACTCCCTTGTTGATATTTAAAAATAAGGCCATTCTCAAGGTCTGTGTTTAAGCAACATGTGGTTTGTGGACCCTACGTTCTCCTATCATCGCCGGTGCCTTCTCCTTTATATTTTTACATTGCCAACATTGATCGACATACCGTGGCATGATTTTTATCCATAATATTCTTTCCAACAGCATTTAACTTTCGCTCACGAGGGATCTTCGCACTTTTGCTCCCTTTAGTATTGTATAGCTAATTATCTTTCGAATGTGCCGATAGAGCGATCTTTATTTATTTTCAATACCTTACCACTTCGCCTCCGAAATAAATGAGGCTCAGGATACATTAAGGGGCCTCAATGGTTAGGCATTTTTAAAGTAGCATCTGAGTTCGAATATACGAGGATGGTTCGATAAGTACTACCTTAGCCTCCAAGAAAATCTTGGAGAAGTGACATAATTTCGTTTTAGCTCTATACACTTGACCCAGCGATGCTAAAACTTCTTTAACCCGTCTACAAAATCGTCGAAAACGTCTACGTTTTCTTTCGTCCTCCTCATTCGACGCAAATTTCTGTCCAGTGAGTGACTTTTTTAAGTTTGGAAAAAAAAGAAGTCACACGGGGCCAAATTTGGAAAATGTGTTGGATGAGCTAGCAGTTCGTAGCCCAATTTGGATGTGGCGAGGGCGGAAGTGTGAGCCGGTGCGTTGTCGTGATGGAAATGCACTTATTTCTTCGCTTAATGGGGCCGTTTTTTTTTAAATTCCTTGGCGAATCGGCCCAATAATTCGGCATAGTACAGCCCTGTGACCGTTTGCTCTTCTCCGAGTCGGAAGTCGATGATGATCACACCTTGTAAATCCCAAAAAACTGTGACCATTACCTTTTTGGCCGATGGCACAGTCTTCGCCTTATTCGGACTGATCCGCCGGACTGATTCTTGATCTCTGGTGTGTACCAGTGGATCCATGTTTCAAAACTCCATCGGATTGCGCTTAAACAGCGTGAAACACTGCTCTGAAGTGGTTACACGGATTCGTTTGTCAGCTATAGCTTTCTCATGCCGAAGATTTCATGCAGGTCTGAGCTATCTCGCGCATCCTCAATCGGCGGTTTACCAATACGAGATCCTGCGTGGTAGCTATTTTCAAGGCACCTGGGCGTGGCTTATAAAAAACCGATGTGCAACCTCGTTGAAACTCGTTGAACCACTTTTTGACGGTCGCCATCGAAGGAGAAGAGTACCCGTCACAGCATCCAAGAGCTCTTTGATTTCGCTGCGCGATTTCCCTACCAAAAACAAGAATCGAATCACAGAACGATATTACTCTTTCTCAATTTTTCTAAAATCAGCGGAGATGTCCAATTCCACTCGCAGTCAATACAGTCAATCGGACTGCCCTAGAATAGTGGCCATGGAAAAAAATGAATTCATTGGCGAAATAAAATATAATGAATATAATAAATAAAATGTACGTTATTTGGCTATACGTCGATGTCGATTATCGATAGTTCAGTATTTAATTTGGTGTTGTGCCCTCATGATGAGTTTGGGCACAATAGATAGATAGATAGATGGTGAGTTTGTCGTCAAAAGATCTATTGTATTAGGATTACTTTTTTTAAACTTTTTTTCCCCACAATTGAACATACATGAATTCTTGAGATAAATATTCACGGCTGTGAATTGTGACTTGTGTATTGAAGGCGGGTTGCCCGTATGTTGTTGGCAACTCTCACCCGAGTGACGACAGAAGTTTTTATTCGCAGTAAGGCGAATGGCGATATTAGATTGGAAGTGCGCCCTAGTGAGAGGGTCGATCTGGCGAAGACTACTCTGGATCTGGCGAAGACCAAGTGCCTGGAGGAAATGATGCAGAATTCGCCCAGAAGGAGTCCTCGCCTGAACGATGGATAGGATATAGTGACGCCAAAACTGGATCGCAAAGCGTTTGTCCCGCGTACTCATCCCATTATGTCGAATGACGATTGCAACAGCCGCCATTTGCAATCGTCCTGTACGTACCAAACCCAACAAGAGTTTGTCATGCAGCGTCAGGGAGACCACCATGTTGGAGCGGACCACGAAGAATAATAGCCGAACCACGATTCCAGCTCATGGTTTCCGGCTTCACAATGATGTACCCGGAGGAACATCAGTTCTGGAACATTCTCCTGGAGACGGTGCTTGGGCGACAACTATTGCAGGAACTACAGGATGGGCACCACGAAAGCTTCGCGAACTGCCTACGTTCGGAGGGAAGCCAGAAGATTGGCTTCTATTGCGCGTGTACGGAAACGACACAAGCGTATAGTTGTACGGACTTGGAGAACAACGGATGATGCCCAGCAATGTGAATGCGACGAGTCACGCTGGAGTCACTCCTGGTGACTGGAGTGCTCCTGGAGATGGAGCAGCTTTTAGATAGCATCGTTTCAGATATGGCCAACCGAAGCCAACTAATACGCAGCCAGCTGATCTCGTCGCATTTGCCACGCATGTGAGTAATTTCAAGGCGTTCTTGCAGTGATCGAGGGCAGAGCAGCATTTGGGTAACCCTATCATTATGGAAGACGGCCAAGCTCCCGATAAATAAACGAGTTCCCACTGTCGTGGACTTTAGTTCGTGGCTGACGTACCTAGCGAATGTGGTCTCGATGGAGAATCGAGATGGAGACCGGACATCGATGGAGAAGAGCCAAGGTGTCGATTGCTTCATGCTAGAATTGACCGTGACAGAAGTTGTCCAATATGTGGAGGTCCCAGACCTGAACAACATGCAGTTTGGGAATGGCAACGGTTCATTCAACGGTCACAACCTCATACAGGGAGAGAAGACATCGCTTATGTTTTATGACCTTGCGAAGCGGCCAAATGACTGAATCCTGCGCTGTGTCAGCAGGATGAATTCTGCGTAAATGAATGCAGGAGGAAGCATCACCTTCTTCTTCATAAAGCAAGCAATAAATACTTCAGGAGATCGCCACAGCGAGGCAGCGAGTTACAACCGGTTCCGACAGGCAGTTAGACCACTGGAAGCCGCCTGAGTGAATGAAGGAGCATCGTCTTCCGTGGGTGCTCCGTCGAAGACCGAGAACGCCTACAGTTCCGTGTATTGCCGGTAAGGTTATACGGAGGTGGGAAACAGGTGGATACGTACGCGCTCCTAGATGAAGTTAATTGCAGAGCTAGGCTTACAAAAAGTACGCCTTCAGCTGAATGTTCAAGGATTCGGAGGTAGGCCCACAAGAGAGCCACAAGACGTGGTACGTCTGTAGTGGCAAACAGACAAGTCTTCCCGTCATGTGCTGAGAAATGTGTACGCCGTTTTTAAGTTGTTACGTACGTTTTAAATTTGCGTTTGCCGATGCAGGGCCTCCACAGAAGAGATGTTGGTAGCGTTAACAAGGAAGACGAGATACGAGATCCCCGAGGTCTTCTCTGCTAGCAACGTCGTTGGATGATAACGTTTAACGGACGGCCGAGGACTACTTCGAGGTCGAGAATTTTGGTATGAAGGTGGCGCCAGCGGTGGCAGCCAGCGGTTGTGGAAGAAGGATAATATTGTGCTGCCACCTAGTTATAATCTGGCGAACAATAGGTTGATCAATATCGAGAAGAAAATAAAGCGAGACGGGCAGTTTGTCTACGAATATTCATTGATTATGAAGGATTATGTCGTCAAGGGATACGCTAGGAGTCTAGGACGTCAGGAGATTGCTACGGGGGCGGTCAGACTTGATACTTGTCACATTTTGGAGCGGAGAATTTCAACAAGCCGGGGAAGATACGATTGGTATTTGATGCTGCGGCACAAGTTGTAGGAGTGTCGTTGGATTTTGCGGTGAGCAAGCGGCCGCAACACTATCAGCCCTTCGCATCTATTTTCTTCCATTTCAGGGAAGATGCTGTCGGAGTCTGCACTGACATTAAGGCGATATTTCATCAGGTGCTGATCGGACCCGAAGATAGATGTGCCAAACAATTCCTGTGGAGAGATGGGGATGACCAATGGGACCCCGATGTTTATGAGATGCGCGTGATGACATTTAGAGTTGCATGTTCTCCTAGTGCGGCGCATCATGTGAAGACAGTGAATGCCTAACGATTCCTGGATTCGGATCCCCGAGTAGTCAAGGCCATCGTGGACTAACACTACAAGGATGACTAAGTGGACAGTTTCGCCATAGAGAGGAAAGGTATCGAACTATTACCAGAGATAAAGATATACACGCAGAAGTCGGATTTGAGGTGTGGAAGTTCTCGCTAGCTCGCCCACAGTAGAGGAGATGCTCGGACCCAGCGAAAAGATTTCGTCACAGAAAAAGCGATTTTGGAAATGCGTCGACAGCCACGGACGACTTCAGTACCATAAGGTTTCCCCCATCGTAACCGGTGAGAAGAAAATTGCCATAAAAAAGGGATTCTTAAGTATAGTCATATGGACGTTTCACCACGTCTCTATTTTAGATCTGGGCTGATGAAGACTGTACAGATGCACGTGTTTGTTAATGCGAGTCTGTTGGCATTTGCGCAAGTGTGGTTCCTGTGCCCAAAGAGGAAGGGTGCACCAATACGGGCGATGACGATTCCACGGTTGGAGCTGCAGGTTGGAGCTATTGACAGACTCGAAGACAGTGCTGCTTTGTATTGGCAGCACCCACAGACGCTATAAGCCGACAACGTGGTGGATGATGCAACTCGGTCGCAATGCAGCGTGGACCTAAGCTGGTTAAGAGGACCAGCATTCCTGAGTAGGCCAGTGGGCAGCTGGCCAGGAACTGCACCGGCCGGAGAACAGACGCAGAACAGAAGGTGAAGAGGAGATGGCGAGTGAGTCGGGGAAAGTGACACGTTTATATCGTTACCGAAATTCTCAAGCTAGAGGCGATTATTGAGGACTACAGCCTGGATCCTAAGGCACGATGTCGTGGACAACGAGATGAGCTTGAGAACGTGTAGCTGAATGTGAGGCAGCTGAGAGCTTGTTGGTCCGCAGAGCACAATGAGATTCAGAGCAGAGCATTCTCTGCTGAGCAGGGAATAACCTGGAAGTCGCGAGAGGAAGCGGTATTTGTGTACTGGTGCCATACCTAGATGGCAATGAATTCCTGCGAGTATACGGCAGGATTGATGCGGCGCTCAATCCTTCGGAGTTGATTGTGAGCGATGCCCATGCGAGGATGAAGCATAAACCGCGGATGCTATGATAACTGAGATCCGGATCAGGTTCTGGATTAAGAGAATGCGGAGAGTGCTTTGCAGTATGATTTTGCAGCTTTTCAGTATGCTGGTGGAAAGGCGTCGTGGAGGACCTTTGCTGGTGAGGTCAGACGCGCCCGCGTGGGAGTCATGCATGGAGACTCTCGCACGCCGCTTCAAAGTTGGCGGCTTTAGATTTGAGTCAAAGGGTTCTTCACGGAGGTGGGGCTGTAGCGGGTTGATTATCGATATTTTCCTATTTAATAGGCTATCCTATTTGAAGGCTGGCTTGTGTATTGTGTGTTGTAGGCAACTCCTAAACGAGTCAACATTGAGTGATATGACTTGAGAATTGGTTGCGGGTTGTTTATGACACTTCCGCGCCGGCAAACACATAGACAGCGGCAATGTTATTATTCTAAGATTTATAAAAAAATTATTAAATTACCATTCTTTATAAATATAGCTTATTACTAAAAATGTTTTGTTTAATACCAATGTTAAATAATCAAAATGAAATAATGATTACACAGTCCGAAAATTTCCAATTATTTTTCCTCTACATATAATTTCAACTGCTCTACAAACTTTAGGCTTCACTGAACCAAATGCAGAACATACGTGGGTCCATTACACATAGTTTCCGCGATACATCTAAGAAAAGAAATTCATAATTTTTTACCATATATTGAATTATGTAGGCCATGTAATTGCGTTGACTATCATTAGACCATCATGTTATTAGTTAAGATCGTTTTTGAAATATTTGTATACCAACTCAAATTAAGAAAATCTCATATAGCAGTTACCATATCTTTGAAATACACATCCAAAGTTCAAATCTCCGATTTTATACATACATATTTTTGTGCGTCTATGATATGAGTTCTATTATTTGAGTTGGTATGCAAACCATTTTAACGAAGGATTCGAAGTAGTGAAATACATTTTCAGCAATATTTACTACAAAAAAAAATTCAAAAGACATAAAAGAGACAAAAAGAATTATAAGAAATAGAACGCAAAACAATTGAAAGAAATGAAACGCATGAAAAACAAATGACATTTTTGGCTTATGTGTTTGTTTTGTAAAAGTCCCTCAATACCATAAACTATGTTGGAAGTATAATGTTCATCATTGACTCACAATAGCGTGCCAAATTATCCAAAGGTGTTTTAATTCGTAAGTAATTGTAATATAACCAGCTGCCAAAAACATTTGAAAAGTACCTTTGTTTTATTGCCTATCAGTAAGTTAATAAAAAAAATGGGTGTCCAAAAAAAATGCATATTCATATATTAATCCAGATATATGGCTGCTTTAGCCTATAGTTAGCCAAACCTTATGAAAAATTTCTAGCCAACCTCAAAAGTACAATTTCTATGTGGGGGGGGGAAAAATGCAGGTTGCATTTTCATCTGAAAAAAAAAACAAAAAATTTTCAATTTTCAATAGTGAGATTCCTAGGCGAACCAAGAAAATACAAAAATTTTTCGCAAATAAAAAAAAAGCGTATAAAAAAATGTCCTTTAAATTGTTTAAAACCTGAATTAATTTTAACTTTCTTAAGGTATTTTAGGTTCGCCAATACGAAAATTTTAATTCCAAATACAACGAATTTTGACCTTTTTATTTTCCTATAAATAAAAATAAAAAAATTTCTAAAATAAAAATTTCTTGCGAAAGGCCCAGAAAGAATCTTTCATTCTTACGCTCATATTCTCATTGAAAATTTTTGGATGTTCAGTTGCTGAGATGTGCTTCATCAAGATGGTTGATCCGCGGGTAAATTCATCTTTATATGTATGTGTGTTCACATAGTCACATACACGGTTTCATGTGTGTGCATTCGATTTCATTTTGAAGCCAGCCAAAATTTTAAATTGTTACTTTTCAGGCTTGCTACCCTAAAAATGGGGGTTTCTCATTGTTGGATTAACGACGAACAAATTTTATTGTATTTTTAAATATTTAAAAAAAAATATTTTTATACATGTTTAGAAAAACGATTAAGTGGTAGCAGAAACATTTTTTTATATATAAAATATTTAAAAAAAATGGAAATTCTTATACTATGGTAGGAACAGGGTATCTTTCAGTCTTTTTTAATTAAAAAACTAATTATTTTATATGTTTTTATTTTTAAAACGGATGGTGCTTGCATATCCTACTGATAACTAAACAAACTAAAAATCAGATGTTGGGTAGGCAAGCATCATCCTCTTGCAGAAGAATAACAACTTAAAAGCAATCGGGGTTTTAAGAGATACCGACTCAAATGTATCCTGTTTCTACCATAGTAATAGATTTTTATTCAATCGTAATAATTATTCGTAATAATAATTCGTAATATGAGAAACATTTTACTGCTACCACTTCGTATTCCCAAACAAATATAAAATTAAGTCTGAAATATTAATAAATAAAATATATTTTCTTTCATCATCATTAACTCAATAATGTATTCCCAAATTTTCTTATGGTTGCAAGCCTGAAAAGTTACAAAATTCTCAAATTTTGGCGGGATTCAAAACCCTGCAGACCAGAATTCATGAAGGTAAATATTCCTCAGCATTAGAGAGGGACACACTGAGAAAAGAGTGAGAGGCAACGTCTCTAAAAACAATAGAAAATGCAAAGGCAGTCTGATGAGACTAAAAAATCCTCTCAACAAAGTAAGTGAGCTGAGAGGGAGAGTATTTTTCGTATGTTTTGTGTTTACCGCCTATTTGTCAATCATCAACAACATTTTCCTGTCATTGTAAATATTTTTCAAGGATAATTTTAACCCCACCAGAAAATGTTTTATTATGGGTTTTGTTTTTATTTGTTTATTTATTTATTTTTAAATATTGAAGTCTCAACATAAAATGTTATATTTATTCTTTTTTGTTTTAATTGGGAATTTGAATTAAATAGATACAATCTCTATTCCTTTGATATAAACCCATTATACATGGAAATTTGTAGAGTGGTATTATTGTCAGTCGCACTCTTCGCGCGATCGTTTGATAGATGTGAGTCCAGTATTCAAAAGCAAGAAGGTTTAAATCCCAGTGGAGGGTATGTAATAAATACATGTAGTTTGCGATATGTATTAAAGTTTATGTATTTATTAAAGTATATGTACTTAAAAGTTTTAATTTAGTTTAAAAATTGGGAGTTTATAAATTGGCAGATTCAGGGATGGGTTTCAAAAAATCGGCAATGATTTCTTTTAAAAATTTTTTGCAAAAATTACAAAAATAACTCTTTGAGGACTTTTTTTGCAAAGAATGCCAAAGACCTTCCCTATGATTTCTTTGCGGGAATTTCTGGGGAAATTCCCTACCCCGTTAGGGAGGAAATTCCCCAGGTTACCGATGCATAGGACATCCCATACAAAAATTCCTTATTGAATTTCCATATACCAGCACCAGGCAATTCCTCATGTCTAGTGAGCAGGTAATGAAGAGTTCCCCATCTAACTCCTCAACACTGGTACTGCAGGGAATGAAATCGAATGCACACACATGAAACCGTGTATGTGAATATGTGAACATGCATACATATAAAGATGAATCTAACCGCGGATCAACCATCTTGATGAAGCGCCTCTCAGCGACTGAACAACCAAAAATGTTTAATGAGAATATGAGCGTAAGAATGAGAGTAAGATTCAAGCAAGAAATTTTTGCGTCCATTTTCGTTGTATGAAATGAGTAGTCTCTGTATGGTTAGTGCCTTAACTCTGTGTTTCCAAATACCCAAAATTATTTCATGATTTGCTTCAACTGACCAAGTCAGTTGAACAAGCCCTCTTTCTAATTACCTCCGAGTTATACAGCCGGTGCCTTTGAACTCATCTTCTTTAATGTGTTTACGTGTATTTTTAGACACAAAAATAAAAATAATATGAAAGTGGAGCCAAGCCAATACTATTTGTTTTGGTAGTATTCATTATTATTTCATATAATTTATGTTTTATTTTTTTTTTTAGAGAATTTCTCAATTCTAAAGAAAAATAATTTGTATTAAGAATAAAAAACTATAGATAATTTTCTTAAAATTACCTAGATAGTTGGGAAACAAAAAATTATTTCGTTTTTTTTAATATCTTCAAAAGGAATACGGGAAGGGTGTTCTAATTCCTCGACATAATATATTTTTTATCTCCGCTTACCTTCAAACATAGTGTGCACTAAGACTAAAATTCAAAGGGAAAATAGAGCAGAATATACGTTTGTTATGCTTACTCCTATTAAGTTTTTCGCATCAATCCGCTTTACGATTTTATTATGACATCAATGTGCCTAAACAAAAAATGGGATAAATTGCTTCAAAAACCATTCGATTCATTCGCCTGCTTTCGGCATTCCGAAAGCACTCGATTTGCTTCCCACTCCAACTCATTCGTATTCAAAATAAGATAATGGCAATGAGTGAGAATACTCTCTTACACTCTCACTTCCACTCACACATTCTATGTCTGAGGCAATAAGTTTCAGAGTCATGGGGTAAGAATCAGACAAGTTTATATTCTCATATTACCACAACAGAACGGGCTCCCAACGACGTTCGTTGGCAATGTATTTGGTAGTGTCATTCATAATTTTAAACGACTGTTCGTCTTGATTGTCATACTCAAAAATCCTCTACATTCACTTAGTTCGTGCTCGGCGTCGTATCCTGGGCACAATTCTTGTGGATCTTAAATTTTCTGCCCGTCCTGGTACGAACCTTATACCATAATGTGCACTAGCAAGCGCTCCTTTATAAGCCTCCTTTATCCTTTTCCGTTGTTTGGTAATCGTACGGCGTTACCAATGTAGCGCACATTGCTATACACCAAAGGGCCAGTTGTCGAAGGTAGCTAGATTGCCCCCACCTGCAGCTAAACGATGTCTGACCCAATTCAGCTTTAGATCCCTGGACAACCGTTTAGGTATTCCTGTAGCCCCACTGAAAGCGTTGTGGCACAATAATTTTCCACAGCGAGTGCTAGGTAGTTCCAGATAGGTAGTCCGACTCCAGGTAGTTCGGTTTGATTGCTGGCTCATCTTTCAGCTTAGGTTGTAAACGTGTATGTATTATGTATTAAAAGAAATGTATTAATTTGAAAGAGGGCTAGTTCA
Organism: Drosophila atripex; assembly: GCA_035045925.1. Classification (NCBI taxonomy): domain Eukaryota; kingdom Metazoa; phylum Arthropoda; class Insecta; order Diptera; family Drosophilidae; genus Drosophila; species Drosophila atripex. The sequence goes on from JAWNOP010000030.1 coordinate 707,946, forward strand.
ACTGATTGGTCAGTTGAAGCAAATCATTAAATCATTTTGGGTATTTGGAAACAGAGTTAAGGTCATCACATGGGAGACAAGTTTTGAGAAATATATTACAGTCTCCCAAGACCTATATATGATAACGATCATTGGAATTGAGATACACTAACATATTTTCAGGTAAGAAAGAAGTATAGAATAATGTAAGAAATAACTAAAAAAAAACGAATCTTAAGATTAGCAGAAAAGCAGATAAGCAAGATAAGATAAGCAGAAAAATTGTGTCTTATATTACGGAATGAAATCAGTTAAAAAAACAGTTCTTACAGCTATGAGAACGATTCCAAAAAAATCTGTATTCCAGAGTAGGTTAAACCACTAAACATACAGCATATAGACTAACCATTTCATACAACGAAAATGGACCTTATCTCATCTTACTCTCATTTTTACGCTCATAATCTCATTGAATTTTTTTTGTTTTTATTTAAAAACAAGAAAGGAAAGCTAACTTTGGGCGGAGCCGAAGTTGATATACCCTTGCAGTTGAGTGGCAGTTTGGCATTCCCGATCAATCAGTTATATGGCAGCAATAAGATATAGTCGGCCGATCCTTATGATATTTGGCATGTCGAATTATTTTACCCAAAGTGGAATCCATACAAAGTCCCATCCTTCTAACTTAAAAACAACGAAGTTATGCCATTTCCGATCAATCAGATATGTGGCAGCTATAGGATATAGTCCACCGATCCCGTCCGTTTCGACTTATATAGCCTGCAAAGGAAAGAAGGGTGTGTGCAAAGTTTGAAGGCGATAGCTTTCAAAATGAGAGACTAGTTTGCGTAGAAACAGACAGACGGATATGCTTATATCAAGTCAGGAGGTCATCCTGATCAAGAATATATATACTTTATAGGGTCGGCCAAAAAAAAAACACAAAATTATCACTATTTTCTGATCAAAAATCAAGATCAAAATTTTAGTATCCAGTTAGTAAAAGCAAGTATTCGTACGCTGCTGTTCCTTTTCGCTTTACCACATCGATAAAGAAAACCTGGTTGCGAAGGAGCTTACTGTCGGAATTCACCCTGGGATCGACGGGTCGTCTTTACCCACGGTGGGTAGGAGGTTTCGGGGGGCGTGCACTTCTCGCGTTGCTCGGTTCTAAGCTCGTCGGAACGGTGTGGGTTCTTCCTAGCTTCCTACATAACTCCACTCTACTCTAATAATTATTTAAGTGCACTTGACTGTTCGTTAATGATCGGGAAAATATTTGAGTTGAGACCTGTTGCAAACGGACAGACACGGGTTGTATTGAGGATCAGGAAAACTTTCGCTTGATCAGGGTGACTGAGATGTTGTACGCTCCCCTGGTCTTTACCCTCCCTGCCTTGATACCTCGATGTGAATCTATTTGGTATCCCTAGAGTAATGTACTCTACAGACTCAAACGACTTCGGAGTTTCCTGAAAACTGCATCACCATAAGCCCCAGACGCAGATATTACCCTTCTATTTCATTATAATATACATTATATTTACTAAATCAAATCAAAATACACTTCATACGCCATGAATACACTTTGCGCCATATCAAAATAAAGAAAACTCAAAAAGAAACTGAGCAAATCAAAATAAAAGAACAAAAGAAATAATACTTCAAATTCATCGTTCTTTAATTTAGCCTATTTGTCATATGTACCAATTGCACCGCATTTACTAATATATGTTACATTTATACATATATATAGATAGATATATATTCACCTTTTTTTTTTTGGACTTACGCTCGTTTCCGGCGATGCAGGTTCGTTGGGCCCATTGAAGATGCAGATTTCTGTAAAAATGTTGCTTCTATCGTTGCAAGTGAAGGCTGATGGCGGTTGTGTGATGCATGTGCAGTTACATTTAAACTAAATGAAAATAGAAATTACGCTTAATAACTATCTCTAGCAAAATCTTAATTCTAATTTTAATAGATCCAACGCTTTGATACTTCTCACATCCTAGTTCGTGATTGCTTTTCTCGGGGTATTTTGCTGAATTCGGGTCGCTGCGGGGGAGTGCGGAGGGAAAGAATAGGATCGGTGGATCTGCGAGATCACGTGGTTATGAGTTCATGCCACACTGGCACAAGAATGAGTGAGTCCCAAGCTTGGCTGCTGTGGTAACTGCTGCTTTAGCCTATTCTGCTTATGGCTCCGTTACGTCATCCGTTTAAGGTTAGGTTGCCACGTGTACTAGACGTCTTACACTCGATCTCTTCCCACTCCTTTTTTCCTCACTTCCTCCCTTTCCGATCTGTTGCCTTTGTTTTTGCCAGTGGCAACGTGCCACATTGATGAAAAGCGCGAACACGCTACGCGAGGCTAACCGGCCGGTGGAGATCACACTACAGGTTGCTTTCCCACTGTAATAGATATTGTCTCACTGATCTATTCACTATCTATCCACTATATTTACCTTTCAGCAATCTTAGTATTCTCAACTGTTGTTCTCAAGAGATGTTCCCAATACTGATGTTAGAGATGTTTGAAATTTTATAAATTCCAAAGCTGCTTTAGCACGTGGTTGCTGCCTTCGTTCAATTTACGCAGGTCAGTTATTTCACGTCTGGTGCTCTCTGTATCGCCAATTCAAATGAACGACTTGCCAATAAGCTAACTTCGTTGCTACGCAACCGAGAAAATCTCCAAAACTACAATAACGGGACAATTCCTAATCTCCGTTTGCGTCTGCCTCTCAGCGCTTTCGCATAAGTATGCCAGAAAGAGAGCGTACCGTGTGCCAGAGCGGGACGATTATATTGCAGTTTTCGTCTCTATGCTCCGCACCCTACACTTCGGATTCGGCATTTCCGACAATTCTTGGTAAAGGCTGATACAAAATAATTTCTTGGTTCTCTTTACCGCTTCGACCCCCACAACCACAGTTAATAAAGCCGAAGCTCGATCGAGGATACATTAACTGAAAAGGGTCGGCTGATGCATTTCGCCTTCTATTCGTTATGTTTTGATGTCCTTCAAATGGTACACTCCTAGTTGTTTCTCCGTATCGCTCACTAATTCATAATACATCTGACTTATCTTCTTTATCTTTGCTTTGACAAATACTGGTGCAAGCTTACTGCTGAACTTCTTTGCTGCATTGCTTTGCGCGAAACTACAGGCATAAACGGGGTCTCCTTCTTTTAGCTTGACCGCACGACTACGCATGTCATAACCTTTGGCATTTGCTTCATGACACTGACTGATCCCCTCCTTAGCCGTTTTTCTAGCTAACGCTAATAAATCCGGAGTTTTTTTTAAGCTACATCGTCCGTCAAAGCTTTTATCTTCCTCAGTAACTCATAGTCTCGTCCGTCTACAATCATGTTCTGACCAAAACAAAGGAAATACGGCGAAAGGCCCGTACTCCGATGTACGCTTGCTCTTAGAGACGCACTAATCTGATCAATGCTTGAATCCCAGTTTGTATGATCGGTGTCTATATATGCCCTAATTGCTGCTAATACAGATCGATTTACACGTTCGCTAGCGTTTGCTTGCGGAGAGTAGATGGCGATACATATATGTCTGACTCCAAACCGCGTCAAAAATGCTTTAAAATTCCCTGACTTGAATTGGGATCCGTTATCCGTTAGGATTGACTCCGGAACACCGAATGTATAAAACACTTGTGACTCTAGGTAATCGCAAATCCTTTCAGAGGTGAACTTTCGCAAAGGCTGCAAGAAATGAAACTTCGTATTATGATCCAATATGATCAATAATCCTAGGTTTCCTTCTTGGATCTCGGGTAAGGACCTAGCAGATCCATGTAAAGTTTCTGGAATGGCCTCTTCGATACTATGAGTTTCCCTAATGGTGGCCTCAGTATAGTGTTCGCACTTTTACTTGTTTTACAAATTGGACACTCCGAGACGTAACTACGAATTTGAGTAACCTTTCCTGGCCAATATAGATATCGCTTGGCAAGCGACTAAGAATGCCATCCACGTGAGGTAGTGGATAAGCATCCTTGATCCTGAGCTTGTTCACTTCTCTGGAACCTAAGCATAGACGAACCTTGGGTCCCTTTCTAACAAGAACGCAATTGCTGCTCCACGGACTCTTGGATTCCTCTATAATTCCCAATGTCAACATGTTCTCTACTTTGAACATTGACGGGCTTTGCATCTCCAACATCAATGCTATGCTCCAGGACATGTGTTCTCCCTAAACCATTTCTTTCATAGGAAGGTAACTTCGTAATGACTGAATCTAGCCTCTGTTTTTGATGGGTCGACAGTGCCTGAGCTTTAGCTACTTCACACGCTGGTTCCTCCCTATTTTCCGTTAGTTCGGATATTCACTGCTTTTGTTCCATTATTTTATCAAGTAATCCAAACTCTCGCCAAAAATCTATGCCTAAATAGACGTCTTGATTAGGATCTGGTATTATGAAAAATTCGATTGATTTCTTGAGATCCCGGTACGCTATCTCCGTTCTGATTCTTCCTGTGACGATGCACTGTGCATCGTTAGCTGTTCTAATCCTGCCTGAACACTTGAGCATTTTCGATTGAGTTGCTAATTCCTTGGCTGCTCTACCGCCTATGCAACTAATGGACGCGCCTGAGTCCAGTAATGCAACGTATCGATTCTTCTCTATTTCAATCTCTGTGTATAGCCCGTTAACTGAGTTCAAAAATATCGCCGAAACTAACTTCTGTCGACAAGTCTGAACTTCCCTCCAAAATCGTTGTATTCTCGTATTCGATCGTCTCGCCTTCTTCGCACAAGAGTTGACGTCTCCGAGGATACGCTCTCTTGCTGCCTTATAATTTGCCTCGCGAATATGATATGGCTTGAACAGTATTGATCTATCCGGTAAGGTTTTGTTAAGTTCGTACTCCCGTGGAAGTGGACTTAACGGAAATTCTGTCTGAGTACTATTATCGAATTTTATTGTCTTGGATGCGACGCTTCGACTTGGTTCGTCGCATCCCCTCTCTGGTTTTCCGATGGATTACACTTTTGATATCGGGGCTTGTAAGTGTCTTTGGTCCCATCCTTCTAACTTAAAAACAACGAAGTTATGCCATTTCCGATCAATCAGATATGTGGCAGCTATAGGATATAGTCCACCGATCCCGTCCGTTTCGACTTATATAGCCTGCAAAGGAAAGAAGGGTGTGTGCAAAGTTTGAAGGCGATAGCTTTCAAAATGAGAAACTAGTTTGCGTAGAAACAGACAGACGGATATGCTTATATCAAGTCAGGAGGTCATCCTGATCAAGATATATATACTTTATAGGGTCGGCCAAAAAAAAACACAAAATTATCACTATTTTCTGATCAAAAATCAAGATCAAAATTTTAGTATCCAGTTAGTAAAGCAAGTATTCGTACGCTGCTGTTCCTTTTCGCTTTACCACATCGATAAAGAAAACCTGGTTGCGAACGAGCTTACTGTCGGAATTCACCCTGGGATCGACGGGTCGTCTTTACCCACGGTGGGTAGGAGGTTTCGGGGGGCGTGCACTTCTCGCGTTGCTCGGTTCTAAGCTCGTCGGAACGGTGTGGGTTCTTCCTAGCTTCCTACATAACTCCACTCTACTCTAATAATTATTTAAGTGCACTTGACTGTTCGTTAATGATCGGGAAAATATTTGAATTGAGACCTGTTGAAAACGGACAGACACGGGTTGTATTGAGGATCAGGAAAACTTTCGCTTGATCAGGGTGACTGAGATGTTGTACGCTCCCCTGCTCTTTACCCTCCCTGCCTTGATACCTCGATGTGAATCTATTTGGTATCCCTAGAGTAATGTACTCTACAGACTCAAACGACTTCGGAGTTTCCTGAAAACTGCATCACCATAAGCCCCAGACCCAGATATTACCCTTCTATTTCATTATAATATACATTATCTTTACTAAATCAAATCAAAATACAATTCATACGCCATGAATACACTTTGCGCCATATCAAAATAAAGAAAACTCAAAAAGAAACTGAGGAAATCAAAATAAAAGAACAAAAGAAATAATACTTCAAATTCATCGTTCTTTAATTTAGCCTATTTGTCATATGTACCAATTGCACCGCATTCACTAATATATGTTACATTTATACATATATATAGATAGATATATATTCACCTTTTTTTTTTGGACTTACGCTCGTTTCCGGCGATGCAGGTTCGTTGGGCCCATTGAAGATGCAGATTTCTGTAAAAATGTTGCTTCTATCGTTGCAAGTGAAGGCTGATGGCGGTTGTGTGATGCATGTGCAGTTACATTTAAACTAAATGAAAATAGAAATTACGCTTAATAACTATCTCTAGCAAAATCTTAATTCTAATTTTAATAGATCCAACGCTTTGATACTTCTCACATCCTAGTTCGTGATTGCTTTTCTCGGGGTATTTTGCTGAATTCGGGTCGCTGCGGGGGAGTGCGGAGGGAAAGAATAGGATCGGTGGATCTGCGAGATCACGTGGTTATGAGTTCATGCCACACTGGCACAAGAATGAGTGAGTCCCAAGCTTGGCTGCTGTGGTAACTGCTGCTTTAGCCTATTCTGCTTATGGCTCCGTTACGTCATCCGTTTAAGGTTAGGTTGCCACGTGTACTAGACGTCTTACACTCGATCTCTTCCCACTCCTTTTTTCCTCACTTCCTCCCTTTCCGATCTGTTGCCTTTGTTTTTGCCAGTGGCAACGTGCCACATTGATGAAAAGCGCGAACACGCTACGCGAGGCTAACCGGCCGGTGGAGATCGCACTACAGGTTGCTTTCCCACTGTAATAGATATTGTCTCACTGATCTATTCACTATCTATCCACTATATTTACCTTTCAGCAATCTTAGTATTCTCAACTGTTGTTCTCAAGAGATGTTCCCAATACTGATGTTAGAGATGTTTGAAATTTTATAAATTCCAAAGCTGCTTTAGCACGTGGTTGCTGCCTTCGTTCAATTTACGCAGGTCAGTTATTTCACGTCTGGTGCTCTCTGTATCGCCAATTCAAATGAACGACTTGCCAATAAGCTAACTTCGTTGCTACGCAACCGAGAAAATCTCCAAAACTACAATAACGGGACAATTCCTAATCTCCGTTTGCGTCTGCCTCTCAGCGCTTTCGCATAAGTATGCCAGAAAGAGAGCGTACCGTGTGCCAGAGCGGGACGATTATATTGCAGTTTTCGTCTCTATGCTCCGCACCCTACACTTCGGATTCGGCATTTCCGACAATTCTTGGTAAAGGCTGATACAAAATAATTTCTTGGTTCTCTTTACCGCTTCGACCCCCACAACCACAGTTAATAAAGCCGAAGCTCGATCGAGGATGCATTAACTGAAAAGGGTCGGCTGATGCATTTCGCCTTCTATTCGTTATGTTTTGATGTCCTTCAAATGGTACACTCCTAGTTGTTTCTCCGTATCGCTCACTAATTCATAATACATCTGACTTATCTTCTTTATCTTTGCTTTGAAAAATACTGGTGCAAGCTTACTGCTGAACTTCTTTGCTGCATTGCTTTGCGCGAAACTACAGGCATAAACGGTGTCTCCTTCTTTTAGCTTGACCGCACGACTACGCATGTCATAACCTTTGGCATTTGCTTCATGACACTGACTGATCCCCTCCTTAGCCGTTTTTCTAGCTAACGCTAATAAATCCGGAGTTTTTTTTAAGCTACATCGTCCGTCAAAGCTTTTATCTTCCTCAGTAACTCATAGTCTCGTCCGTCTACAATCATGTTCTGACCAAAACAAAGGAAATACGGCGAAAGGCCCGTACTCCGATGTACGCTTGCTCTTAGAGACGCACTAATCTGATCAATGCTTGAATCCCAGTTTGTATGATCGGTGTCTATATATGCCCTAATTGCTGCTAATACAGATCGATTTCACGTTCGCTAGCGTTTGCTTGCGGAGAGTAGATGGCGAACCAGATATGTCTGACTCCAAACCGCGTCAAAAATGCTTTAAAATTCCCTGACTTGAATTGGGATCCGTTATCCGTTAGGATTGACTCCGGAACACCGAATGTATAAAACACTTGTGACTCTAGGTAATCGCAAATCCTTTCAGAGGTGAACTTTCGCAAAGGCTGCAAGAAATGAAACTTCGTATTATGATCCAATATGATCAATAATCCTAGGTTTCCTTCTTGGATTCGGGTAAGGACCTAGCAGATCCATGTAAAGTTTCTGGAATGGCCTCTTCGATACTATGAGTTTCCCTAATGGTGGCCTCAGTATAGTGTTCGCACTTTTACTTGTTTTACAAATTGGACACTCCGAGACGTAACTACGAATTTGAGTAACCTTTCCTGGCCAATATAGATATGCTTGGCAAGCGACTAAGAATGCCATCCACGTGAGGTAGTGGATAAGCATCCTTGATCCTGAGCTTGTTCACTTCTCTGGAACCTAAGCATAGACGAACCTTGGGTCCCTTTCTAACAAGAACGCAATTGCTGCTCCACGGACTCTTGGATTCCTCTATAATTCCCAATGTCAACATGTTCTCTACTTTGAACATTGACGGGCTTTGCATCTCCAACATCAATGCTATGCTCCAGGACATGTGTTCTCCCTAAACCATTTCTTTCATAGGAAGGTAACTTCGTATGACTGAATCTAGCCTCTGTTTTTGATGGGTCGACAGTGCCTGAGCTTTAGCTACTTCACACGCTGGTTCCTCCCTATTTTCCGTTAGTTCGGATATTCACTGCTTTTGTTCCATTATTTTATCAAGTAATCCAAACTCTCGCCAAAAATCTTGCCTAAATAGACGTCTTGATTAGGATTGGTATTATGAAAAATTCGATTGATTTCTTGAGATCCCGGTACGCTATCTCCGTTCTGATTCTTCCTGTGACGATGCACTGTGCATCGTTAGCTGTTCTAATCCTGCCTGAACACTTGAGCATTTTCGATTGAGTTGCTAATTCCTTGGCTGCTCTACCGCCTATGCAACTAATGGACGCGCCTGAGTCCAGTAATGCAACGTATCGATTCTTCTCTATTTCAATCTCTGTGTATAGCCCGTTAACTGAGTTCAAAAATATCGCCGAAACTAACTTCTGTCGACAAGTCTGAACTTCCCTCCAAAATCGTTGTATTCTCGTATTCGATCGTCTCGCCTTCTTCGCACAAGAGTTGACGTCTCCGAGGATACGCTCTCTTGCTGCCTTATAATTTGCCTCGCGAATATGATATGGCTTGAACAGTATTGATCTATCCGGTAAGGTTTTGTTAAGTTCGTACTCCCGTGGAAGTGGACTTAACGGAAATTCTGTCTGAGTACTATTATCGAATTTTATTGTCTTGGATGCGACGCTTCGACTTGGTTCGTCGCATCCCCTCTCTGGTTTTCCGATGGATTACACTTTTGATATCGGGGCTTGTAAGTGTCTTTGGTCCCGCATCCATAGCAAAAGATACTGCGAACGTCGAGACAGTCGTCGAAGCGATGTCCGAGTTTGTCGAAGTTCCAACACTTTAATTGCTTTCGTTGCACTGCTGCAACTTCGCTCCAACCTTCATGTTCACGGTCAGGTTCTAGTTGCGAGACTATAGGGCGCTGATGATAGCTGCTTCTCCCTGTTTGAGACCGCATCTGTTTGCAAAACTGCTCGTGGGTGCGAATTTCCGCCCTTAAATGCGTTAAGGTGGGCACGTGCATTAGTTCATATCGTATTGATGACTTTGAGTGTCTAATAAGAAGCTTCACCAATGACTCTTCTGCAATCGGAGTATTCAATCAGGCTACGAGTTTCTCTACTTGGAATTGGTATTCCTTGAAGGGTTCTTTTTCGGCCTGCCGTCTGTTATTGATTAACTCCCAGATATCCATATCCGACTCATTGTCCCTGGACTTATTCCTGAATTCCCTACAAAATTCTCTCCAATCGAAACGTTGGAATGAACGATGGAAATTCCAGTACCATTCACCTGCTTCCCTTATAAAGAAAAGGTGTAAATGATCACACAAAAGCTGTCTATCGCCGTTGAGATTCTGCTTAGCTAAGGCTTCTACTCGATAAAGAAATTCTTCGGCTTGCAATCCCTCCTTCGAACTTAATGTGCCAACTCTGAATGATACTTGGTACTTTCTCGGGCTGGACTGCCGAAATGGATCTCCCTACTTGATGACCGTATATGTGGCTGTTCTCCCCAGATACTATAGCTGGATTTTCACTATCGTATAGCTCCTCTTCTTGGTAGCAGGATTACTGCTTGGGTTTGAATCTACATCTACCAAAATTGTTGCGCGATGAGGAAAGTTGTTGAGCCGTGCACTCGGTGTAACACACGGGGCACTGGCTCGCTTGCATCAACCATTTTCGTATACATTGATTATGAAACGTGTGACCGCATTTAGTTGCTTTAAGCTCCTTTGCTACTATAGGCATCGTGCATATTGCACACGCCGACATGTCCTCGTTGGTGGCTGCTGCCAGATTCGAATTACTGTGTCTAACTGACATTTTACTTGTAAAAACTACAAAACGTGTTCTTTTTCTTAGGGTCAGTGCTTTGGACTGATGTTTACAGTATAACTCCTACTGTTGATTCCCTGAATCCTACTTCTTTTAATAAAATCATCCAAGTTAATGTTGATTTAGCGACTGAATTATGGCTTCTTTGATCCGGTACCACTCAATCGAAGTATCTCCGAAGGATGTAACTCCACGAACAAATATCCATGCTTTCAGCGCTAAACTGCAAGAAATTATCCGGTATGAAGTGTCGGCTTGATCTGGTCGACCATTCCGATTATCTCGAAATAAGGCGCTATTCCTAGGTACAGAATCCTAAATCACCTCATCAATTCCACAATAAAATCTTCAGCTAAATCTCATTTCCAAGTTAAGAAAGTCGCTTCAGACACTGTTGTTGCGTGGTCGTCCCGATCCGTAAATACTCGAATCGCGGCGCAATCCCTATGCGCAGACATTCAGATACCTCCTGTCAGACTCTTAGCTTGTTCCTGAACGCTAAACTGAAACTAATTACTTAAAAAAACCTCTGAAACAATAGAGCAACACAGTGTGTCTCACAACTCACTTTTAGGGCCAACTCCTAACTAGAATCCTCGCTTCAACGTCCGCTCTGGGCGTCAAATCGAGTATTCGTAGTCATTTTATAAAATGTCCTCGGGCCCTGCACGTTGGGCGCCAAATTATTATTTGTAGTATCCAGTTAGTAAAAACAAGTATTCGTACGCTACTGTTCCTTTTCGGTTGCGAAGGGGCTTACTGTCGGTATTCACCCTGGGATCGACGGGTCGTCTTTACCCACGGTGCGTAGGAGGTTTCGGGGACTTCTCGCGTTGCTCGGTTCTAAGCTCGTCGGAACGGTGTGGGTTCTTTCTAGCTTCCTACAAAACACCACTCTACTCTAATAATTATTTAAGTGCACTTGACTGTTCGTTAATGATCGGGAAAATATTTGAGTTGAGAACTGTTGCAAACGGACAGACACGGGTTGTATTGAGGATCAGGAAAACTTTCGCTTGATCAGGGTGACTGAGTGAGCGAAGTGCGCGAGGCTAACTGGCCGGTGGAGATCGCACTACAGGTTGCTTTCCCACTGTAATAGATATTGTCTCACTGATCTATTCACTATCTATCCACTATATTTACCTTTCAGCAATCTTAGTATTCTCAACTGTTGTTCCCAATATTGCAGTTTTCGTCTCTATGCTCCGCACCCTACACTTCGGATTCGGCATTTCCGACAATTCTTGGTAAAGGCTGATACAAAATAATTTGTTGGTTCTCTTTACCGCTTCGACCCCTACAAAATCACTTAATTAATTGGTACCTGTATCGTTTGTCTAAAGATATATGCAATCAAATATCCATAATAGATTATAAATATCCGGCAATCATAATTCCAGTGATTTTTATAAGGGCAAAAAATATATATAAAATAATTATCATTTGTAATTGATTTTCATTTATTCAGAAAGTTATAGTTATTTTTATTTTTTATTTTTTTCGCTCTGAGAAAAAAATTAAAAATAACTATAACTTTCTGAATAAATAAAAATCAATCACAAATTTTTTTCGCTCTGAGAATAATCTTTATTCTTGATTTCTATTTTTCGCTCAAAGAATCACAAAATGATTCCAGGTACCGTTTTGTAATTTAAAAAAAAATATATAATTATTATTTTTATTTACCCTCCCTAAAATTTAGTTGTAGGATTTTCATTATTTTTGTGAATTTTGGCTGTTAAGTAAAAATGCTTTAGACGTAAATTTCTGCGCTTTAAGTGTTGATAAAGTCTTTTATTTCGAGAGAAAGGATGAGATTAGGAACCGTTGTGGAAACCAATAAGAACTTTGAGAGTTTCTTTTCAATGAGAACTTAAAGAATTTTTTTTTTACAATGAGGCAAGTGACTCCGTGGAGGAGTGGACGAGCATTTAAACTAGCGTCGGATAAGTAAAAATTGTAGCGCCATATATTGGGGTAAATCTATCATGGATCGTCATCTTAAAAAATTTGAAGCAAAGTGATGTGTTTCGATGTGCCGGAAAAGTGAAGGGAACTAATAACATTCAGTATGGGAAATTTTCCAATGTTCCTGGAGCTCTATTCCTACGGAGTGATGATAAAAGTTGGTAAACTCAATGCCAAAAAGCAAGAAAAAAATATTACCCAGACCGGTGCTGGAATATTATCTTGCAAAGAAGTATTATTTATAGATTATTTATTATAGAACGTTCAATGTTTAATTTTCATTAAAATTTTTTTATTTTATAGAATATGTCTGGAAGGGGCAATTTGCTTAATTTATTTAAAAAAAAGTCGCTAAGTTCAGAAATTTCATCATCTAGTGATGGACACGAAGTTGACAGTGGATTGGATTTACATCAATCCAATTCAAGCAAAGCTAGTGGCGAGAGTAGCCTTTTGACTACTTTGGAGAATATAAATATTTCTGACGGACGAGGACGAGCACAACTTATCCACTCGTTACAAAAAAAAATCAGGAACATAGAAGTACATGAAAGTATCAATCTTGAAAATGGCCGTCATGTATCAGAACCTTATAAAACCAACATCCCTGCATCAAGAAAGGACTTGTTTTATCCCAGTAAAGTTCATGGATCTAAAGGTACGTCTATGAAATTATTTGTTTTGTTAATTTATATGTTAAGAAAATGTATGGGCATAAAAGCACCTGTGAAAAATTAGACCGCTTAACATATTTAAAAAGCGAAAAAAAATTGTATCTACAAATTTTTGTTTTTATACCTTTGCACAGGGTATTATAATTTCGGGTAAAAGTGTATACATATTCGACCCTAAATAGTATATATTGGATCAGGATCACCTCCTGAGTGAATTTAAGCATGTCTGTCTATCTGTTTCTACGCAAGTCTCCAAACTAGTCTCTCACTTTTAAAGCTATCGACTTAACTTTGCACACTACATTATTTCGTTTGCAGGCAGTATATAAGTCGGAACGGCCTGGATCGGTCGACTATATGCTATAACTGACATATAACTGATTGATAGGAAATCCCATAACTTTGTTGTATTTTAAGTTTCAAGAATGGGACTAATATTCTTTTAAACAATAAAAGAGCCGAACAATTAGAATCCTCTAAAGAAAGAAGGTAGAGGGAAGGTTAAAATTTGCATTCCAATTAAGTCCTCTAGGTTCTCTAAGGAAGAAATGAGAAACCTTTTTTTGTACAGATTCTATGTGATCTCGGTGTACTCCATAGTGAGGACTCCAGTCACATGATCCCTATTCAATTTGTCAAAAAATCTTTTTTTTTTTTTTTCTAATTTTTTTGATTAATTGCTTACCTCGTACCTGTACATAACCCCTTAAAATATGCTTCGGGCTGTTTCCAACATTTTATTTGATGGTGAAATTCATCAAAGGATATTGTTTTTTTTGTGTTTTTTTTATAAGTTTTTTTCTTTATTAATGAATAATTATAATAAGTTTTAAATTCTTAATTTATGTTTTGTTTTTTGCTTGTTCTGCTTGCAACAAATTGCATGTCTAGCTCACACAGAGTGTGTGTACGTTCCTTCATTTTCACATTCGACTTGATTGCTCGAGCTCAGAAATCATACCCGCATCCGAGTTGGCGCTGCTCCATGTTGGTCCCCAAGAATCATACATGGTGGCGGAATGCTGGATAGTTGACTCAAATGACTTTCCTGTCGATCAGGACCCCCATACGGGTTTGTGCTCTCGCCACAGGCGTCCATGCACGCGCGCGTGCTTATTTGGGTAGTATTAAATAATGCTTAAATTCAACTTAAGAGTCTTGTTCATAAAAAATACTGTGTTTTATGTCCATTTAATCAAATTTTTTTCAGGTTCCTTTGTTAATATGGCCTGTAATTATTTAAGATTATCGACAGACGATACAAAAGGTGTATTTCAATACGAAGTACGGTTTTTTCCAAATATTGACACCCTTCATTTGAGAATGAAGTATTTAAACGAACATAAAGATAAGCTTGGAGGAACAAAAACATTTGATGGACACACTTTATATCTACCAATATTACTACAAAATGAAATGACTGTTTTTTTTTCTAAAACAAAAGATTTTGACGTTGAGATTCGAATATTGTTTAAAAAAAAAGAGCATGTGAAGGATTGTGTGCATTTGTATAATATATTGTTTGATCGAATTATGAAAACATTAAAGTATGTACGATTTGACCGGAAGCACTTTGATCCCACAAGACCCAAAATAATCCCATTGGCTAAACTAGAGGTTTGGCCAGGATATGTAACTGCAGTTGATCAGTATGAGGGGGGTTTAATGTTATGCTGCGACGTCTCCCATCGAGTACTATGCCAACAAACTGTTTTGGATATGCTTGTTGACATATACCAACACAATGTAAGCCAGTATCAAGATTGTGTCAGAAAGACCTTGGTTGGAAATGTTGTCTTGACAAGGTACAACAATCGTACATACAAAATAAATGATATTTGTTTTGACCAAAATCCAAAATCTCATTTTGAAACAAAGTATGGATCGATTAGTTATTTGGAATATTATAAACAATACCATAACATATCCATCAAAGACGTCAATCAGCCGTTACTTCTTAGTGTGAAAAAATCGAGATTAAACACAGAGGAAATGATTCAATTTTGTCTTATTCCTGAATTATGTTTTCTTACTGGACTTCGAGAAGATGTTCGCTCTGATAATAAGCTAATGCGCGAAATTGCTACCTTTACAAGAGTATCCCCAAGTCATCGTCAGTTGGCTTTGGAAAAATTTTTCGAAAACGTAACAAAAACGCCTGAAGCACGAGGTATACTTAAAAGTTGGGGACTTTCCCTAAATGCTACTTACAACGCGCTTAAAGGACGTCAAATGCCCTTAGAACATATTTATTTCGCTAAAAACGATTTTTCTGCAGGAAAAAGTGCTGAATTTTCAAAACATGCTGTGAATAATGAAATGTTTAAAATTATTCACTTGAAGAAGTGGATATTAATTCATCTCAGAAATGATTTAAGAGCAGCAAATAATCTTCTTGATAATATGAAACAGTGTTCTAAAACACTTGGGATGAATGTATCAAAACCTACGATTATTTCCATAGATTATGATCGTATTGATTCGTATGTACAATCCTTGCGATGTAATATAACAACAGAAGATCAAATTGTAGTTTGCATTTGTCATAACATTAGAGATGATCGTTATTCAGCAATAAAAAAAATCTGCTGTTCGGAAATACCTATTCCATCACAGGTAAGCAAACCAAATTTTGTGATCTGATATAAATTCCTTATAATTAGCAGGAGTAAATTACATACATCATTTATTTAAATAACCCCCTTGCAGAGCATAACCCCCGGTCGAATATATTTTTTAGCTGTCATACTACTGATTGATCGGAAATGACATTTCATAACAGTACTCGAAGAATACAGGAATATATGGTATTCGGGTAAATGTCTGTAACAGGGAAGAGGCTTCTCCGATTTTTTTCCCCACCGTATATGAGTCGCAAAGCCGGGTTCGGCCGAATCTATTTTTTACCTGTTATTGATTGAACGGAAATGATATAACTTTGCCGGTACCCGATACTCGAAGAATACAGGAATATATGTATATATGTATATATCTATAACAGGGAGGAGGCTTCTACGATCCCAGAATCTGTATATATTCTTTATCACGCACGTGTTCACGCACGGTCTGTATGAATGCGTATTATAAGAAATAGAGCTATCAGGCTTAACAAGTAAGCTTGTTTAATACACGAGTTTGTTTAAATTTTTTGCCACGCTCTTCAAATATATTTCCCATAATATTATTCTGTAGGGCCTGTTCAAAAAATTATTTAGAAAAAGTTTTGATTAATTTATAATTTAATATTTGGTGTCGAAAATTAGGCTAACCGCCAATCGTTCGAATGCCATGGACAGTCTGTCGGTATATTCTTTGTATTATTTGCACTTTGTTCGGCAAAAAGCTCAACTTATTTTTAAAAATGCTCCACATAGTAGTCTCACTAAGGGGAATAGTAATCACATGGTTGGGTCACTGCTTCAACTAGTTGATTGGAACGTCTAAATCTTTTACATGCACGTTCTGTTAACAATGCAACGACTGTTTTCAATTTAAAGTGTGATCATAAACGATGGGGCGGTTGAGAAGTGGACCGTAAATTTTTATTGTTCTTGTCAGTTCTGCTGTCTTATTGATACTGGGGAAAATTTACTGATCTACCATTTGTGGAACATAAATATATGTGTGTGTATACATGGTGTGGAGTTTAAAACTAATATGGGCAATATGGGCTAAATTATAAGTTAAGTTCCGATAGTTCCTAAACATCCCGGGCCACCCTGAGACACGGTTTCTGAACGGGGTAGTTCTGCAATTTTTGTTATTGGCCGGGTCAATTCTCCCGCTGCCATCTTGAGCCTGACTGCTCGAACCATGTTGTCCTTTCCTTGATATGTGTCGATCACCTTCGCTAGATGCCATGCTGCTGGTGGTGTGTTGGACTCCTTGACGAGCAAAACACTGCCGATTGAAATGTTGGGTGTTGTCGTGGTCCACTTAGGACGCTGCTGCAGACTTGTCAAATACTCCTGGTGCCATTGTTTCCAGAAGCCTTGGTACAGAGATTGGATACTCTGCCAGTAGCCCAATCGGCCAACAGGAATGTGGCCAAGATCCGCCTCTGGGATCGTCGTGAATGGTCTGCCAATAAGAATATGGGCTGGTGATAGATAGTTGTCATCTGTATCTAAGGTGTAGCATAAGGGTCGTGAGTTGACGACAGCACTGATATGCGCAAGCAAGGTGCGCATTTGTTCATATGTGAGTGTGGTGTTTCCGATTACTCGTCGAAGATGCAGTTTTACGCATCGAACTGCTGACTCCCATTTTCCTCTCCTGGAATGGAAGTGCCTTCGTGATACATATGCTGGGTAGATCTGCCATACGTTGATGCATTGTGTGTTGCCTTTGCCAAAAGCAAGCCAGTTATGCGTGATTTTGCGTATCAAATTTCGGGCGCCGAAAATCCAATACCTTTGTCGGACCATAACGAAGAGAGATGAGACTCCAGGGTGTAGGTTGAAGCGATGCTCATGGACTATGATCAAATAAGTGATCCGATGATTCTTTGGGAGCAAAATGGGATGTTTTGCCTCTGCTGACAACTGTGAATGTTGTATTCGTCCGCCCACTGAGCAGGTGGTCCTTGTCGATGATTGGTGAGAGCTTTACCAATTGAGATTGGTTCCCTAGAGCCTTGTTAGTGCGTAGCAACTGAAGTTCTGGTTGAAAAACAGCTTGTGCGTGTTGCAGCCATCAAATCCTGGCTGCCTTGATTTAATCGAATGTCAGAGAAAGCGATGTTCGTTTTGAAGATGGATGTTTCATGCGATGAATGAATCGCAAAACATAACCAAGCGTGTGTATAAGCTTCAGCCAAGATGATATGCGATTAAGAAGCTTATCCATAGGGTTGTCCGTCGTGACAGTCATCTGCGCAGCTAGGCAATTTGTTATACCCTTGCAGAGGGTATTATAATTTTGGTCAAAAGTGGGCAACGCAGTGAAGGAGACATCTCCGACCCTATAAAGTATATATATTCTTGATCAGGATCACCTCCTGAGTTGATATAAGCATGTCCGTCTGTCCGTCTGTCTGTTTCTACGCAAACTAGTCTCTCAGTTTTAAAGCTATCGTCTTCAAACTTTGCACACACCCTTCTTTCCTTTGCAGGCAGTATATAAGTCGGAACGGCCGGGATCGGTCGACTATATCCTATAGCTGCCATATAACTGATTATAGCTGATTGATCGGAAATGGCATAACTTCGTTGTTTTTAAAGTTAAAAGGATGGGATTTTCTATGGATTCTACTTTGGGCAAACTAATTGGATCTGCAGTTTTACGCATCGAACTGCTGACTCCCATTTTCCTCCCCAATGAGGGGCACGTGGTGGGATAAATGTCCATTGTATCCCTTCGTCTGCAAGAGTGTTCACGATGTGATCCTGGTGTTGTGATGAACTTAAGAGTTGCTGCATTTCATCGAGGGATCGCTTCGCTCCGATGAAATTTGTACCATTGTCGCTGTACATACGGTTGCATTTGCCTCGTATAGAGAAAAATCTTCGCAATGCCGCCAGAAATGTTTCTGTGGATAGGTCTGTTGCGAGTTCTAGGTGAATCGCTGAAGTGACCATACAAACGAATAAGCATATATATCCCTTGCCTATTAGTGGTTTGCGCACCTTCGCATCCTTCAGAAGAATGGGTCCTGCGTAGTCGCATCCAGTGTTGACGAATGGAAGTGCCTTCGTGATACGTATGCTGGGTAGATCTGCCATACGTTGATGCATTGTGTGTTGCCTTTGCCGAAAGCAAGCCAGACAGTTATGCGTGATTTTGCGTATCAAATTTCGGGCGCCGAAAATCCAATACCTTTGTCGGACCATAACGAAGAGAGATGAGACTCCAGGGTGTAGGTTGAAGCGATGCTCATGGACTATGATCATATAAGTGATCCGATGATTCTTTGGGAGCAAAATGGGATGTTTTGCCTCTGCTGACAACTGTGAATGTTGTATTCGTCCGCCCACTGAGCAGGTGGTCCTTGTCGATGATTGGTGAGAGCTTTACCAATTGAGATTGGTTCCCTAGAGCCTTGTTAGTGCGTAGCAACTGAAGTTATGGTTGAAAAACAGCTTGTGCGTGTTGCAGCCATCAAATCCTGGCTGCCTTGATTTAATCGAATGTCAGAGAAAGCGATGTTCGTTTTGAAGATGGATGTTTCATGCGATGAATGAATCGCAAAACATAACCAAGCGTGTGTATAAGCTTCAGCCAAGATGATATGCGATTAAGAAGCTTATCCATAGGGTTGTCCGTCGTGATCATCTGCGCAGCTAGGCAATTTGTTATACCCTTGCAGAGGGTATTATAATTTTGGTCAAAAGTGGGCAACGCAGTGAAGGAGACATCTCCGACCCTGTCTGTTTCTACGCAAACTAGTCTCTCAGTTTTAAAGCTATCGTCTTCAAACTTTGCACACACCCTTCTTTCCTTTGCAGGCAGTATATAAGTCGGAACGGCCGGGATCGGTCGACTATATCCTATAGCTGCCATATAACTGATTATAGCTGATTGATCGGAAATGGCATAACTTCGTTGTTTTTAAAGTTACAAGGATGGGATTTTCTATGGATTCTACTTTGGGCAAACTAATTGGATCTGCAGTTTTACGCATCGAACTGCTGACTCCCATTTTCCTCCCCAATGAGGGGCACGTGGTGGGATAAATGTCCATTGTATCCCTTCGTCTGCAAGAGTGTTCACGATGTGATCCTGGTGTTGTGATGAACTTAAGAGTTGCTGCATTTCATCGAGGGATCGCTTCGCTCCGATGAAATTTGTACCATTGTCGCTGTACATGCGGTTGCATTTGCCTCGTATAGAGAAAAATCTTCGCAATGCCGCCAGAAATGTTTCTGTGGATAGGTCTGTTGCGAGTTCTAGGTGAATCGCTGAAGTGACCATACAAACGAATAAGCATATATATCCCTTGCCTATTAGTGGTTTGCGCACCTTCGCATCCTTCAGAAGAATGGGTCCTGCGTAGTCGCATCCAGTGTTGACGAATGGAAGTGCCTTCGTGATACGTATGCTGGGTAGATCTGCCATACGTTGATGCATTGTGTGTTGCCTTTGACGAAAGCAAGCCAGACAGTTATGCGTGATTTTGCGTATCAAATTTCGGGCGCCGAAAATCCAATACCTTTGTCGGACCATAACGAAGAGAGATGAGACTCCAGGGTGTAGGTTGAAGCGATGCTCATGGACTATGATCATATAAGTGATCCGATGATTCTTTGGGAGCAAAATGGGATGTTTTGCCTCTGCTGACAACTGTGAATGTTGTATTCGTCCGCCCACTGAGCAGGTGGTCCTTGTCGATGATTGGTGAGAGCTTTACCAATTGAGATTGGTTCCCTAGAGCCTTGTTAGTGCGTAGCAACTGAAGTTATGGTTGAAAAACAGCTTGTGCGTGTTGCAGCCATCAAATCCTGGCTGCCTTGATTTAATCGAATGTCAGAGAAAGCGATGTTCGTTTTGAAGATGGATGTTTCATGCGATGAATGAATCGCAAAACATAACCAAGCGTGTGTATAAGCTTCAGCCAAGATGATATGCGATTAAGAAGCTTATCCATAGGGTTGTCCGTCGTGACAGTCATCTGCGCAGCTAGGCATTTGTTATACCCTTGCAGAGGGTATTATAATTTTGGTCAAAAGTGGGCAACGCAGTGAAGGAGACATCTCCGACCCTGTCTGTTTCTACGCAAACTAGTCTCTCAGTTTTAAAGCTATCGTCTTCAAACTTTGCACACACCCTTCTTTCCTTTGCAGGCAGTATATAAGTCGGAACGGCCGGGATCGGTCGACTATATCCTATAGCTGCCATATAACTGATTATAGCTGATTGATCGGAAATGGCATAACTTCGTTGTTTTTAAAGTTACAAGGATGGGATTTTCTATGGATTCTACTTTGGGCAAACTAATTGGATCTGCAGTTTTACGCATCGAACTGCTGACTCCCATTTTCCTCCCCAATGAGGGGCACGTGGTGGGATAAATGTCCATTGTATCCCTTCGTCTGCAAGAGTGTTCACGATGTGATCCTGGTGTTGTGATGAACTTAAGAGTTGCTGCATTTCATCGAGGGATCGCTTCGCTCCGATGAAATTTGTACCATTGTCGCTGTACATGCGGTTGCATTTGCCTCGTATAGAGAAAAATCTTCGCAATGCCGCCAGAAATGTTTCTGTGGATAGGTCTGTTGCGAGTTCTAGGTGAATCGCTGAAGTGACCATACAAACGAATAAGCATATATATCCCTTGCCTATTAGTGGTTTGCGCACCTTCGCATCCTTCAGAAGAATGGGTCCTGCGTAGTCGCATCCAGTGTTGACGAATGGAAGTGCCTTCGTGATACGTATGCTGGGTAGATCTGCCATACGTTGATGCATTGTGTGTTGCCTTTGACGAAAGCAAGCCAGACAGTTATGCGTGATTTTGCGTATCAAATTTCGGGCGCCGAAAATCCAATACCTTTGTCGGACCATAACGAAGAGAGATGAGACTCCAGGGTGTAGGTTGAAGCGATGCTCATGGACTATGATCATATAAGTGATCCGATGATTCTTTGGGAGCAAAATGGGATGTTTTGCCTCTGCTGACAACTGTGAATGTTGTATTCGTCCGCCCACTGAGCAGGTGGTCCTTGTCGATGATTGGTGAGAGCTTTACCAATTGAGATTGGTTCCCTAGAGCCTTGTTAGTGCGTAGCAACTGAAGTTATGGTTGAAAAACAGCTTGTGCGTGTTGCAGCCATCAAATCCTGGCTGCCTTGATTTAATCGAATGTCAGAGAAAGCGATGTTCGTTTTGAAGATGGATGTTTCATGCGATGAATGAATCGCAAAACATAACCAAGCGTGTGTATAAGCTTCAGCCAAGATGATATGCGATTAAGAAGCTTATCCATAGGGTTGTCCGTCGTGACAGTCATCTGCGCAGCTAGGCAATTTGTTATACCCTTGCAGAGGGTATTATAATTTTGGTCAAAAGTGGGCAACGCAGTGAAGGAGACATCTCCGACCCTGTCTGTTTCTACGCAAACTAGTCTCTCAGTTTTAAAGCTATCGTCTTCAAACTTTGCACACACCCTTCTTTCCTTTGCAGGCAGTATATAAGTCGGAACGGCCGGGATCGGTCGACTATATCCTATAGCTGCCATATAACTGATTATAGCTGATTGATCGGAAATGGCATAACTTCGTTGTTTTTAAAGTTAAAAGGATGGGATTTTCTATGGATTCTACTTTGGGCAAACTAATTGGATCTGCAGTTTTACGCATCGAACTGCTGACTCCCATTTTCCTCCCCAATGAGGGGCACGTGGTGGGATAAATGTCCATTGTATCCCTTCGTCTGCAAGAGTGTTCACGATGTGATCCTGGTGTTGTGATGAACTTAAGAGTTGCTGCATTTCATCGAGGGGATCGCTTCGCTCCGATGAAATTTGTACCATTGTCGCTGTACATGCGGTTGCATTTGCCTCGTATAGAGAAAAATCTTCGCAATGCCGCCAGAAATGTTTCTGTGGATAGGTCTGTTGCGAGTTCTAGGTGAATCGCTGAAGTGACCATACAAACGAATAAGCATATATATCCCTTGCCTATTAGTGGTTTGCGCACCTTCGCATCCTTCAGAAGAATGGGTCCTGCGTAGTCGCATCCAGTGTTGACGAATGGAAGTGCCTTCGTGATACGTATGCTGGGTAGATCTGCCATACGTTGATGCATTGTGTGTTGCCTTTGCCGAAAGCAAGCCAGACAGTTATGCGTGATTTTGCGTATCAAATTTCGGGCGCCGAAAATCCAATACCTTTGTCGGACCATAACGAAGAGAGATGAGACTCCAGGGTGTAGGTTGAAGCGATGCTCATGGACTATGATCATATAAGTGATCCGATGATTCTTTGGGAGCAAAATGGGATGTTTTGCCTCTGCTGACAACTGTGAATGTTGTATTCGTCCGCCCACTGAGCAGGTGGTCCTTGTCGATGATTGGTGAGAGCTTTACCAATTGAGATTGGTTCCCTAGAGCCTTGTTAGTGCGTAGCAACTGAAGTTATGGTTGAAAAACAGCTTGTGCGTGTTGCAGCCATCAAATCCTGGCTGCCTTGATTTAATCGAATGTCAGAGAAAGCGATGTTCGTTTTGAAGATGGATGTTTCATGCGATGAATGAATCGCAAAACATAACCAAGCGTGTGTATAAGCTTCAGCCAAGATGATATGCGATTAAGAAGCTTATCCATAGGGTTGTCCGTCGTGACAGTCATCTGCGCAGCTAGGCAATTTGTTATACCCTTGCAGAGGGTATTATAATTTTGGTCAAAAGTGGGCAACGCAGTGAAGGAGACATCTCCGACCCTGTCTGTTTCTACGCAAACTAGTCTCTCAGTTTTAAAGCTATCGTCTTCAAACTTTGCACACACCCTTCTTTCCTTTGCAGGCAGTATATAAGTCGGAACGGCCGGGATCGGTCGACTATATCCTATAGCTGCCATATAACTGATTATAGCTGATTGATCGGAAATGGCATAACTTCGTTGTTTTTAAAGTTAAAAGGATGGGATTTTCTATGGATTCTACTTTGGGCAAACTAATTGGATCTGCAGTTTTACGCATCGAACTGCTGACTCCCATTTTCCTCCCCAATGAGGGGCACGTGGTGGGATAAATGTCCATTGTATCCCTTCGTCTGCAAGAGTGTTCACGATGTGATCCTGGTGTTGTGATGAACTTAAGAGTTGCTGCATTTCATCGAGGGATCGCTTCGCTCCGATGAAATTTGTACCATTGTCGCTGTACATGCGGTTGCATTTGCCTCGTATAGAGAAAAATCTTCGCAATGCCGCCAGAAATGTTTCTGTGGATAGGTCTGTTGCGAGTTCTAGGTGAATCGCTGAAGTGACCATACAAACGAATAAGCATATATATCCCTTGCCTATTAGTGGTTTGCGCACCTTCGCATCCTTCAGAAGAATGGGTCCTGCGTAGTCGCATCCAGTGTTGACGAATGGAAGTGCCTTCGTGATACGTATGCTGGGTAGATCTGCCATACGTTGATGCATTGTGTGTTGCCTTTGCCGAAAGCAAGCCAGGCAGTTATGCGTGATTTTGCGTATCAAATTTCGGGCGCCGAAAATCCAATACCTTTGTCGGACCATAACGAAGAGAGATGAGACTCCAGGGTGTAGGTTGAAGCGATGCTCATGGACTATGATCATATAAGTGATCCGATGATTCTTTGGGAGCAAAATGGGATGTTTTGCCTCTGCTGACAACTGTGAATGTTGTATTCGTCCGCCCACTGAGCAGGTGGTCCTTGTCGATGATTGGTGAGAGCTTTACCAATTGAGATTGGTTCCCTAGAGCCTTGTTAGTGCGTAGCAAATGAAGTTATGGTTGAAAAACAGCTTGTTCGTGTTGCAGCCATCAAATCCTGGCTGCCTTGATTTAATCGAATGTCAGAGAAAGCGATGTTCGTTTTGAAGATGGATATTTCATGCGATGAATGAATCGCAAAACATAACCAAGCGTGTATAAGCTTCAGCCAAGATGATATGCGATTAAGAAGCTTATCCATAGGGTTGTCCGTCGTGACAGTCATCTGCGCAGCTAGGCAATTTGTTATACCCTTGCAGAGGGTATTATAATTTTGGTCAAAAGTGGGCAACGCAGTGAAGGAGACATCTCCGACCCTGTCTGTTTCTACGCAAACTAGTCTCTCAGTTTTAAAGCTATCGTCTTCAAACTTTGCACACACCCTTCTTTCCTTTGCAGGCAGTATATAAGTCGGAACGGCCGGGATCGGTCGACTATATCCTATAGCTGCCATATAACTGATTATAGCTGATTGATCGGAAATGGCATAACTTCGTTGTTTTTAAAGTTAAAAGGATGGGATTTTCTATGGATTCTACTTTGGGCAAACTAATTGGATCTGCAGTTTTACGCATCGAACTGCTGACTCCCATTTTCCTCCCCAATGAGGGGCACGTGGTGGGATAAATGTCCATTGTATCCCTTCGTCTGCAAGAGTGTTCACGATGTGATCCTGGTGTTGTGATGAACTTAAGAGTTGCTGCATTTCATCGAGGGATCGCTTCGCTCCGATGAAATTTGTACCATTGTCGCTGTACATGCGGTTGCATTTGCCTCGTATAGAGAAAAATCTTCGCAATGCCGCCAGAAATGTTTCTGTGGATAGGTCTGTTGCGAGTTCTAGGTGAATCGCTGAAGTGACCATACAAACGAATAAGCATATATATCCCTTGCCTATTAGTGGTTTGCGCACCTTCGCATCCTTCAGAAGAATGGGTCCTGCGTAGTCGCATCCAGTGTTGACGAATGGAAGTGCCTTCGTGATACGTATGCTGGGTAGATCTGCCATACGTTGATGCATTGTGTGTTGCCTTTGCCGAAAGCAAGCCAGGCAGTTATGCGTGATTTTGCGTATCAAATTTCGGGCGCCGAAAATCCAATACCTTTGTCGGACCATAACGAAGAGAGATGAGACTCCAGGGTGTAGGTTGAAGCGATGCTCATGGACTATGATCATATAAGTGATCCGATGATTCTTTGGGAGCAAAATGGGATGTTTTGCCTCTGCTGACAACTGTGAATGTTGTATTCGTCCGCCCACTGAGCAGGTGGTCCTTGTCGATGATTGGTGAGAGCTTTACCAATTGAGATTGGTTCCCTAGAGCCTTGTTAGTGCGTAGCAACTGAAGTTATGGTTGAAAAACAGCTTGTGCGTGTTGCAGCCATCAAATCCTGGCTGCCTTGATTTAATCGAATGTCAGAGAAAGCGATGTTCGTTTTGAAGATGGATATTTCATGCGATGAATGAATCGCAAAACATAACCAAGCGTGTATAAGCTTCAGCCAAGATGATATGCGATTAAGAAGCTTATCCATAGGGTTGTCCGTCGTGACAGTCATCTGCGCAGCTAGGCAATTTGTTATACCCTTGCAGAGGGTATTATAATTTTGGTCAAAAGTGGGCAACGCAGTGAAGGAGACATCTCCGACCCTGTCTGTTTCTACGCAAACTAGTCTCTCAGTTTTAAAGCTATCGTCTTCAAACTTTGCACACACCCTTCTTTCCTTTGCAGGCAGTATATAAGTCGGAACGGCCGGGATCGGTCGACTATATCCTATAGCTGCCATATAACTGATTATAGCTGATTGATCGGAAATGGCATAACTTCGTTGTTTTTAAAGTTAAAAGGATGGGATTTTCTATGGATTCTACTTTGGGCAAACTAATTGGATCTGCAGTTTTACGCATCGAACTGCTGACTCCCATTTTCCTCCCCAATGAGGGGCACGTGGTGGGATAAATGTCCATTGTATCCCTTCGTCTGCAAGAGTGTTCACGATGTGATCCTGGTGTTGTGATGAACTTAAGAGTTGCTGCATTTCATCGAGGGATCGCTTCGCTCCGATGAAATTTGTACCATTGTCGCTGTACATGCGGTTGCATTTGCCTCGTATAGAGAAAAATCTTCGCAATGCCGCCAGAAATGTTTCTGTGGATAGGTCTGTTGCGAGTTCTAGGTGAATCGCTGAAGTGACCATACAAACGAATAAGCATATATATCCCTTGCCTATTAGTGGTTTGCGCACCTTCGCATCCTTCAGAAGAATGGGTCCTGCGTAGTCGCATCCAGTGTTGACGAATGGAAGTGCCTTGTGATACGTATGCTGGGTAGATCTACCATACGTTGATGCATTGTGTGTTGCCTTTGCCGAAAGCAAGCCAGGCAGTTATGCGTGATTTTGCGTATCAAATTTCGGGCGCCGAAAATCCAATACCTTTGTCGGACCATAACGAAGAGAGATGAGACTCCAGGGTGTAGGTTGAAGCGATGCTCATGGACTATGATCAAATAAGTGATCCGATGATTCTTTGGGAGAAAAATGGGATGTTTTGCCTCTGCTGACAACTGTGAATGTTGTATTCGTCCGCCCACTGAGCAGGTGGTCCTTGTCGATGATTGGTGAGAGCTTTACCAATTGAGATTGGTTCCCTAGAGCCTTGTTAGTGCGTAGCAACTGAAGTTCTGGTTGAAAAACAGCTTGTGCGTGTTGCAGCCATCAAATCCTGGCTGCCTTGATTTAATCGAATGTCAGAGAAAGCGATGTTCGTTTTGAAGATGGATATTTCATGCGATGAATGAATCGCAAAACATAACCAAGCGTGTGTATAAGCTTCAGCCAAGATGATATGCGATTAAGAAGCTTATCCATAGGGTTGTCCGTCGTGACAGTCATCTGCGCAGCTAGGCAATTTGTTATACCCTTGCAGAGGGTATTATAATTTTGGTCAAAAGTGGGCAACGCAGTGAAGGAGACATCTCCGACCCTATAAAGTATATATTCTTGATCAGGATCACCTCCTGAGTTGATATAGCATGTCCGTCTGTCCGTCTGTCTGTTTCTACGCAAACTAGTCTCTCAGTTTTAAAGCTATCGTCTTCAAACTTTGCACACACCCTTCTTTCCTTTGCAGGCAGTATATAAGTCGGAACGGCCGGGATCGGTCGACTATATCCTATAGCTGCCATATAACTGATTATAGCTGATTGATCGGAAATGGCATAACTTCGTTGTTTTTAAAGTTAAAAGGATGGGATTTTCTATGGATTCTACTTTGGGCAAACTAATTGGATCTGCAGTTTTACGCATCGAACTGCTGACTCCCATTTTCCTCCCCAATGAGGGGCACGTGGTGGGATAAATGTCCATTGTATCCCTTCGTCTGCAAGAGTGTTCACGATGTGATCCTGGTGTTGTGATGAACTTAAGAGTTGCTGCATTTCATCGAGGGATCGCTTCGCTCCGATGAAATTTGTACCATTGTCGCTGTACATGCGGTTGCATTTGCCTCGTATAGAGAAAAATCTTCGCAATGCCGCCAGAAATGTTTCTGTGGATAGGTCCGTTGCGAGTTCTAGGTGAATCGCTGAAGTGACCATACAAACGAATAAGCATATATATCCCTTGCCTATTAGTGGTTTGCGCACCTTCGCATCCTTCAGAAGAATGGGTCCTGCGTAGTCGCATCCAGTGTTGACGAATGGAAGTGCCTTCGTGATACGTATGCTAGGTAGATCTGCCATACGTTGATGCATTGTGTGTTGCCTTTGCCGAAAGCAAGCCAGGCAGTTATGCGTGATTTTGCGTATCAAATTTCGGGCGCCGAAAATCCAATACCTTTGTCGGACCATAACGAAGAGAGATGAGACTCCAGGGTGTAGGTTAAAGCGATGCTCATGGACTATGATCAAATAAGTGATCCGATGATTCTTTGGGAGAAAAATGGGATGTTTTGCCTCTGCTGACAACTGTGAATGTTGTATTCGTCCGCCCACTGAGCAGATGGTCCTTGTCGATGATTGGTGAGAGCTTTACCAATTGAGATTGGTTCCCTAGAGCCTTGTTAGTGCGTAGCAACTGAAGTTCTGGTTGAAAATCAGCTTGTGCGTGTTGCAGCCATCAAATCGGGCCGCCTTGATTTAATCGAATGTCAGAGAAAGCGATGTTCGTTTTGAAGATGGATGTTTCATGCGATGAATGAATCGCAAAACATAACCAAGCGTGTGTATAAGCTTCAGCCAAGATGATATGCGATTAAGAAGCTTATCCATAGGGTTGTCCGTCGTGACAGTCATCTGCGCAGCTAGGCAATTTGTTATACCCTTGCAGAGGGTATTATAATTTTGGTCAAAAGTGGGCAACGCAGTGAAGGAGACATCTCCGACCCTATAAAGTATATATATTCTTGATCAGGATCACCTCCTGAGTTGATATAAGCATGTCCGTCTGTCCGTCTGTCTGTTTCTACGCAAACTAGTCTCTCAGTTTTAAAGCTGTCGTCTTCAAACTTTGCACACACCCTTCTTTCCTTTGCAGGCAGTATATAAGTCGGAACGGCCGGGATCGGTCGACTATATCCTATAGCTGCCATATAACTGATTATAGCTGATTGATCGGAAATGGCATAACTTCGTTGTTTTTAAAGTTAGAAGGATGGGATTTTCTATGGATTCTACTTTGGGCAAACTAATTGGATCTGCAGTTTTACGCATCGAACTGCTGACTCCCATTTTCCTCCCCAATGAGGGGCACGTGGTGGGATAAATGTCCATTGTATCCCTTCGTCTGCAAGAGTGTTCACGATGTGATCCTGGTGTTGTGATGAACTTAAGAGTTGCTGCATTTCATCGAGGGATCGCTTCGCTCCGATGAAATTTGTACCATTGTCGCTGTACATGCGGTTGCATTTGCCTCGTATAGAGAAAAATCTTCGCAATGCCGCCAGAAATGTTTCTGTGGATAGGTCTGTTGCGAGTTCTAGGTGAATCGCTGAAGTGACCATACAAACGAATAAGCATATATATCCCTTGCCTATTAGTGGTTTGCGCACCTTCGCATCCTTCAGAAGAATGGGTCCTGCGTAGTCGCATCCAGTGTTGACGAATGGAAGTGCCTTCGTGATACGTATGCTAGGTAGATCTGCCATACGTTGATGCATTGTGTGTTGCCTTTGCCGAAAGCAAGCCAGACAGTTATGCGTGATTTTGCGTATCAAATTTCGGGCGCCGAAAATCCAATACCTTTGTCGGACCATAACGAAAAGAGATGAGACTCCAGGGTGTAGGTTAAAGCGATGCTCATGGACTATAATCATATAAGTGATCCGATGATTCTTTGGGAGCAAAATGGGATGTTTTGCCTCTGCTGACAACTGTGAATGTTGTATTCGTCCGCCCACTGAGCAGGTGGTCCTTGTCGATGATTGGTGAGAGCTTTACCAATTGAGATTGGTTCCCTAGAGCCTTGTTAGTGCGTAGCAACTGAAGTTCTGGTTGAAAATCAGCTTGTGCGTGTTGCAGCCATCAAATCCGGCCGCCTTGATTTAATCGAATGTCAGAGAAAGCGATGTTCGTTTTGAAGATGGATGTTTCATGCGATGAATGAATCGCAAAACATAACCAAGCGTGTGTATAAGCTTCAGCCAAGATGATATGCGATTAAGAAGCTTATCCATAGGGTTGTCCGTCGTGACAGTCATCTGCGCAGCTAGGCAATTTGTTATACCCTTGCAGAGGGTATTATAATTTTGGTCAAAAGTGGGCAACGCAGTGAAGGAGACATCTCCGACCCTATAAAGTATATATATTCTTGATCAGGATCACCTCCTGAGTTGATATAAGCATGTCCGTCTGTCCGTCTGTCTGTTTCTACGCAAACTAGTCTCTCAGTTTTAAAGCTATCGTCTTCAAACTTTGCACACACCCTTCTTTCCTTTGCAGGCAGTATATAAGTCGGAACGGCCGGGATCGGTCGACTATATCCTATAGCTGCCATATAACTGATTATAGCTGATTGATCGGAAATGGCATAACTTCGTTGTTTTTAAAGTTAAAAGGATGGGATTTTCTATGGATTCTACTTTGGGCAAACTAATTGGATCTGCAGTTTTACGCATCGAACTGCTGACTCCCATTTTCCTCCCCAATGAGGGGCACGTGGTGGGATAAATGTCCATTGTATCCCTTCGTCTGCAAGAGTGTTCACGATGTGATCCTGGTGTTGTGATGAACTTAAGAGTTGCTGCATTTCATCGAGGGATCGCTTCGCTCCGATGAAATTTGTACCATTGTCGCTGTACATGCGGTTGCATTTGCCTCGTATAGAGAAAAATCTTCGCAATGCCGCCAGAAATGTTTCTGTGGATAGGTCCGTTGCGAGTTCTAGGTGAATCGCTGAAGTGACCATACAAACGAATAAGCATATATATCCCTTGCCTATTAGTGGTTTGCGCACCTTCGCATCCTTCAGAAGAATGGGTCCTGCGTAGTCGCATCCAGTGTTGACGAATGGAAGTGCCTTCGTGATACGTATGCTGGGTAGATCTGCCATACGTTGATGCATTGTGTGTTGCCTTTGCCGAAAGCAAGCCAGGCAGTTATGCGTGATTTTGCGTATCAAATTTCGGGCGCCGAAAATCCAATACCTTTGTCGGACCATAACGAAGAGAGATGAGACTCCAGGGTGTAGGTTAAAGCGATGCTCATGGACTATGATCAAATAAGTGATCCGATGATTCTTTGGGAGAAAAATGGGATGTTTTGCCTCTGCTGACAACTGTGAATGTTGTATTCGTCCGCCCACTGAGCAGGTGGTCCTTGTCGATGATTGGTGAGAGCTTTACCAATTGAGATTGGTTCCCTAGAGCCTTGTTAGTGCGTAGCAACTGAAGTTCTGGTTGAAAAACAGCTTGTGCGTGTTGCAGCCATCAAATCCGGCCGCCTTGATTTAATCGAATGTCAGAGAAAGCGATGTTCGTTTTGAAGATGGATGTTTCATGCGATGAATGAATCGCAAAACATAACCAAGCGTGTGTATAAGCTTCAGCCAAGATGATATGCGATTAAGAAGCTTATCCATAGGGTTGTCCGTCGTGACAGTCATCTGCGCAGCTAGGCAATTTGTTATACCCTTGCAGAGGGTATTATAATTTTGGTCAAAAGTGGGCAACGCAGTGAAGGAGACATCTCCGACCCTATAAAGTATATATATTCTTGATCAGGATCACCTCCTGAGTTGATATAAGCATGTCCGTCTGTCCGTCTGTCTGTTTCTACGCAAACTAGTCTCTCAGTTTTAAAGCTATCGTCTTCAAACTTTGCACACACCCTTCTTTCCTTTGCAGGCAGTATATAAGTCGGAACGGCCGGGATCGGTCGACTATATCCTATAGCTGCCATATAACTGATTATAGCTGATTGATCGGAAATGGCATAACTTCGTTGTTTTTAAAGTTAAAAGGATGGGATTTTCTATGGATTCTACTTTGGGCAAACTAATTGGATCTGCAGTTTTACGCATCGAACTGCTGACTCCCATTTTCCTCCCCAATGAGGGGCACGTGGTGGGATAAATGTCCATTGTATCCCTTCGTCTGCAAGAGTGTTCACGATGTGATCCTGGTGTTGTGATGAACTTAAGAGTTGCTGCATTTCATCGAGGGATCGCTTCGCTCCGATGAAATTTGTACCATTGTCGCTGTACATGCGGTTGCATTTGCCTCGTATAGAGAAAAATCTTCGCAATGCCGCCAGAAATGTTTCTGTGGATAGGTCCGTTGCGAGTTCTAGGTGAATCGCTGAAGTGACCATACAAACGAATAAGCATATATATCCCTTGCCTATTAGTGGTTTGCGCACCTTCGCATCCTTCAGAAGAATGGGTCCTGCGTAGTCGCATCCAGTGTTGACGAATGGAAGTGCCTTCGTGATACGTATGCTAGGTAGATCTGCCATACGTTGATGCATTGTGTGTTGCCTTTGCCGAAAGCAAGCCAGGCAGTTATGCGTGATTTTGCGTATCAAATTTCGGGCGCCGAAAATCCAATACCTTTGTCGGACCATAACGAAGAGAGATGAGACTCCAGGGTGTAGGTTAAAGCGATGCTCATGGACTATGATCAAATAAGTGATCCGATGATTCTTTGGGAGAAAAATGGGATGTTTTGCCTCTGCTGACAACTGTGAATGTTGTATTCGTCCGCCCACTGAGCAGGTGGTCCTTGTCGATGATTGGTGAGAGCTTTACCAATTGAGATTGGTTCCCTAGAGCCTTGTTAGTGCGTAGCAACTGAAGTTCTGGTTGAAAAACAGCTTGTGCGTGTTGCAGCCATCAAATCCGGCCGCCTTGATTTAATCGAATGTCAGAGAAAGCGATGTTCGTTTTGAAGATGGATGTTTCATGCGATGAATGAATCGCAAAACATAACCAAGCGTGTGTATAAGCTTCAGCCAAGATGATATGCGATTAAGAAGCTTATCCATAGGGTTGTCCGTCGTGACAGTCATCTGCGCAGCTAGGCAATTTGTTATACCCTTGCAGAGGGTATTATAATTTTGGTCAAAAGTGGGCAACGCAGTGAAGGAGACATCTCCGACCCTATAAAGTATATATATTCTTGATCAGGATCACCTCCTGAGTTGATATAAGCATGTCCGTCTGTCCGTCTGTCTGTTTCTACGCAAACTAGTCTCTCAGTTTTAAAGCTATCGTCTTCAAACTTTGCACACACCCTTCTTTCCTTTGCAGGCAGTATATAAGTCGGAACGGCCGGGATCGGTCGACTATATCCTATAGCTGCCATATAACTGATTATAGCTGATTGATCGGAAATGGCATAACTTCGTTGTTTTTAAAGTTAAAAGGATGGGATTTTCTATGGATTCTACTTTGGGCAAACTAATTGGATCTGCAGTTTTACGCATCGAACTGCTGACTCCCATTTTCCTCCCCAATGAGGGGCACGTGGTGGGATAAATGTCCATTGTATCCCTTCGTCTGCAAGAGTGTTCACGATGTGATCCTGGTGTTGTGATGAACTTAAGAGTTGCTGCATTTCATCGAGGGATCGCTTCGCTCCGATGAAATTTGTACCATTGTCGCTGTACATGCGGTTGCATTTGCCTCGTATAGAGAAAAATCTTCGCAATGCCGCCAGAAATGTTTCTGTGGATAGGTCCGTTGCGAGTTCTAGGTGAATCGCTGAAGTGACCATACAAACGAATAAGCATATATATCCCTTGCCTATTAGTGGTTTGCGCACCTTCGCATCCTTCAGAAGAATGGGTCCTGCGTAGTCGCATCCAGTGTTGACGAATGGAAGTGCCTTCGTGATACGTATGCTGGGTAGATCTGCCATACGTTGATGCATTGTGTGTTGCCTTTGCCGAAAGCAAGCCAGGCAGTTATGCGTGATTTTGCGTATCAAATTTCGGGCGCCGAAAATCCAATACCTTTGTCGGACCATAACGAAGAGAGATGAGACTCCAGGGTGTAGGTTAAAGCGATGCTCATGGACTATGATCAAATAAGTGATCCGATGATTCTTTGGGAGAAAAATGGGATGTTTTGCCTCTGCTGACAACTGTGAATGTTGTATTCGTCCGCCCACTGAGCAGGTGGTCCTTGTCGATGATTGGTGAGAGCTTTACCAATTGAGATTGGTTCCCTAGAGCCTTGTTAGTGCGTAGCAACTGAAGTTCTGGTTGAAAAACAGCTTGTGCGTGTTGCAGCCATCAAATCCGGCCGCCTTGATTTAATCGAATGTCAGAGAAAGCGATGTTCGTTTTGAAGATGGATGTTTCATGCGATGAATGAATCGCAAAACATAACCAAGCGTGTGTATAAGCTTCAGCCAAGATGATATGCGATTAAGAAGCTTATCCATAGGGTTGTCCGTCGTGACAGTCATCTGCGCAGCTAGGCAATTTGTTATACCCTTGCAGAGGGTATTATAATTTTGGTCAAAAGTGGGCAACGCAGTGAAGGAGACATCTCCGACCCTATAAAGTATATATATTCTTGATCAGGATCACCTCCTGAGTTGATATAAGCATGTCCGTCTGTCCGTCTGTCTGTTTCTACGCAAACTAGTCTCTCAGTTTTAAAGCTATCGTCTTCAAACTTTGCACACACCCTTCTTTCCTTTGCAGGCAGTATATAAGTCGGAACGGCCGGGATCGGTCGACTATATCCTATAGCTGCCATATAACTGATTATAGCTGATTGATCGGAAATGGCATAACTTCGTTGTTTTTAAAGTTAAAAGGATGGGATTTTCTATGGATTCTACTTTGGGCAAACTAATTGGATCTGCAGTTTTACGCATCGAACTGCTGACTCCCATTTTCCTCCCCAATGAGGGGCACGTGGTGGGATAAATGTCCATTGTATCCCTTCGTCTGCAAGAGTGTTCACGATGTGATCCTGGTGTTGTGATGAACTTAAGAGTTGCTGCATTTCATCGAGGGATCGCTTCGCTCCGATGAAATTTGTACCATTGTCGCTGTACATGCGGTTGCATTTGCCTCGTATAGAGAAAAATCTTCGCAATGCCGCCAGAAATGTTTCTGTGGATAGGTCCGTTGCGAGTTCTAGGTGAATCGCTGAAGTGACCATACAAACGAATAAGCATATATATCCCTTGCCTATTCGTGGTTTGCGCACCTTCGCATCCTTCAGAAGAATGGGTCCTGCGTAGTCGCATCCAGTGTTGACGAATGGAAGTGCCTTCGTGATACGTATGCTGGGTAGATCTGCCATACGTTGATGCATTGTGTGTTGCCTTTGCCGAAAGCAAGCCAGGCAGTTATGCGTGATTTTGCGTATCAAATTTCGGGCGCCGAAAATCCAATACCTTTGTCGGACCATAACGAAGAGAGATGAGACTCCAGGGTGTAGGTTAAAGCGATGCTCATGGACTATGATCAAATAAGTGATCCGATGATTCTTTGGGAGAAAAATGGGATGTTTTGCCTCTGCTGACAACTGTGAATGTTGTATTCGTCCGCCCACTGAGCAGGTGGTCCTTGTC
Organism: Drosophila atripex; assembly: GCA_035045925.1. Taxonomy (NCBI): domain Eukaryota; kingdom Metazoa; phylum Arthropoda; class Insecta; order Diptera; family Drosophilidae; genus Drosophila; species Drosophila atripex. The sequence goes on from JAWNOP010000030.1 coordinate 743,494, forward strand.
GATGATTGGTGAGAGCTTTACCAATTGAGATTGGTTCCCTAGAGCCTTGTTAGTGCGTAGCAACTGAAGTTCTGGTTGAAAAACAGCTTGTGCGTGTTGCAGCCATCAAATCCGGCCGCCTTGATTTAATCGAATGTCAGAGAAAGCGATGTTCGTTTTGAAGATGGATGTTTCATGCGATGAATGAATCGCAAAACATAACCAAGCGTGTGTATAAGCTTCAGCCAAGATGATATGCGATTAAGAAGCTTATCCATAGGGTTGTCCGTCGTGACAGTCATCTGCGCAGCTAGGCAATTTGTTATACCCTTGCAGAGGGTATTATAATTTTGGTCAAAAGTGGGCAACGCAGTGAAGGAGACATCTCCGACCCTATAAAGTATATATATTCTTGATCAGGATCACCTCCTGAGTTGATATAAGCATGTCCGTCTGTCCGTCTGTCTGTTTCTACGCAAACTAGTCTCTCAGTTTTAAAGCTATCGTCTTCAAACTTTGCACACACCCTTCTTTCCTTTGCAGGCAGTATATAAGTCGGAACGGCCGGGATCGGTCGACTATATCCTATAGCTGCCATATAACTGATTATAGCTGATTGATCGGAAATGGCATAACTTCGTTGTTTTTAAAGTTAAAAGGATGGGATTTTCTATGGATTCTACTTTGGGCAAACTAATTGGATCTGCAGTTTTACGCATCGAACTGCTGACTCCCATTTTCCTCCCCAATGAGGGGCACGTGGTGGGATAAATGTCCATTGTATCCCTTCGTCTGCAAGAGTGTTCACGATGTGATCCTGGTGTTGTGATGAACTTAAGAGTTGCTGCATTTCATCGAGGGATCGCTTCGCTCCGATGAAATTTGTACCATTGTCGCTGTACATGCGGTTGCATTTGCCTCGTATAGAGAAAAATCTTCGCAATGCCGCCAGAAATGTTTCTGTGGATAGGTCCGTTGCGAGTTCTAGGTGAATCGCTGAAGTGACCATACAAACGAATAAGCATATATATCCCTTGCCTATTCGTGGTTTGCGCACCTTCGCATCCTTCAGAAGAATGGGTCCTGCGTAGTCGCATCCAGTGTTGACGAATGGAAGTGCCTTCGTGATACGTATGCTGGGTAGATCTGCCATACGTTGATGCATTGTGTGTTGCCTTTGCCGAAAGCAAGCCAGACAGTTATGCGTGATTTTGCGTATCAAATTTCGGGCGCCGAAAATCCAATACCTTTGTCGGACCATAACGAAGAGAGATGAGACTCCAGGGTGTAGGTTGAAGCGATGCTCATGGACTATGATCAAATAAGTGATCCGATGATTCTTTGGGAGCAAAATGGGATGTTTTGCCTCTGCTGACAACTGTGAATGTTGTATTCGTCCGCCCACTGAGCAGGTGGTCCTTGTCGATGATTGGTGAGAGCTTTACCAATTGAGATTGGTTCCCTAGAGCCTTGTTAGTGCGTAGCAACTGAAGTTCTGGTTGAAAAACAGCTTGTGCGTGTTGCAGCCATCAAATCCTGGCCGCCTTGATTTAATCGAATGTCAGTGAAAGCGATGTTCGTTTTGAAGATGGATGTTTCATGCGATGAATGAATCGCAAAACATAACCAAGCGTGTGTATAAGCTTCAGCCAAGATGATATGCGATTAAGAAGCTTATCCATAGGGTTGTCCGTCGTGACAGTCATCTGCGCAGCTAGGCAATTTGTTATACCCTTGCAGAGGGTATTATAATTTTGGTCAAAAGTGGGCAACGCAGTGAAGGAGACATCTCCGACCCTATAAAGTATATATATTCTTGATCAGGATCACCTCCTGAGTTGATATAAGCATGTCCGTCTGTCCGTCTGTCTGTTTCTACGCAAACTAGTCTCTCAGTTTTAAAGCTATCGTCTTCAAACTTTGCACACACCCTTCTTTCCTTTGCAGGCAGTATATAAGTCGGAACGGCCGGGATCGGTCGACTATATCCTATAGCTGCCATATAACTGATTATAGCTGATTGATCGGAAATGGCATAACTTCGTTGTTTTTAAAGTTAGAAGGATGGGATTTTCTATGGATTCTACTTTGGGCAAACTAATTGGATCTGCAGTTTTACGCATCGAACTGCTGACTCCCATTTTCCTCCCCAATGAGGGGCACGTGGTGGGATAAATGTCCATTGTATCCCTTCGTCTGCAAGAGTGTTCACGATGTGATCCTGGTGTTGTGATGAACTTAAGAGTTGCTGCATTTCATCGAGGGATCGCTTCGCTCCGATGAAATTTGTACCATTGTCGCTGTACATGCGGTTGCATTTGCCTCGTATAGAGAAAAATCTTCGCAATGCCGCCAGAAATGTTTCTGTGGATAGGTCCGTTGCGAGTTCTAGGTGAATCGCTGAAGTGACCATACAAACGAATAAGCATATATATCCCTTGCCTATTAGTGGTTTGCGCACCTTCGCATCCTTCAGAAGAATGGGTCCTGCGTAGTCGCATCCAGTGTTGACGAATGGAAGTGCCTTCGTGATACGTATGCTGGGTAGATCTGCCATACGTTGATGCATTGTGTGTTGCCTTTGCCGAAAGCAAGCCAGGCAGTTATGCGTGATTTTGCGTATCAAATTTCGGGCGCCGAAAATCCAATACCTTTGTCGGACCATAACGAAGAGAGATGAGACTCCAGGGTGTAGGTTAAAGCGATGCTCATGGACTATGATCAAATAAGTGATCCGATGATTCTTTGGGAGAAAAATGGGATGTTTTGCCTCTGCTGACAACTGTGAATGTTGTATTCGTCCGCCCACTGAGCAGGTGGTCCTTGTCGATGATTGGTGAGAGCTTTACCAATTGAGATTGGTTCCCTAGAGCCTTGTTAGTGCGTAGCAACTGAAGTTCTGGTTGAAAAACAGCTTGTGCGTGTTGCAGCCATCAAATCCTGGCCGCCTTGATTTAATCGAATGTCAGAGAAAGCGATGTTCGTTTTGAAGATGGATGTTTCATGCGATGAATGAATCGCAAAACATAACCAAGCGTGTGTATAAGCTTCAGCCAAGATGATATGCGATTAAGAAGCTTATCCATAGGGTTGTCCGTCGTGACAGTCATCTGCGCAGCTAGGCAATTTGTTATACCCTTGCAGAGGGTATTATAATTTTGGTCAAAAGTGGGCAACGCAGTGAAGGAGACATCTCCGACCCTATAAAGTATATATATTCTTGATCAGGATCACCTCCTGAGTTGATATAAGCATGTCCGTCTGTCCGTCTGTCTGTTTCTACGCAAACTAGTCTCTCAGTTTTAAAGCCAACGTCTTCAAACTTTGCACACACCCTTCTTTCCTTTGCAGACAGTATATAAGTCGGAACGGCCGGGATCGGTCGACTATATCCTATAGCTGCCATATAACTGATTATAGCTGATTGATCGGAAATGGCATAACTTCGTTGTTTTTAAAGTTAAAAGGATGGGATTTTCTATGGATTCTACTTTGGGCAAACTAATTGGATCTGCAGTTTTACGCATCGAACTGCTGACTCCCATTTTCCTCCCCAATGAGGGGCACGTGGTGGGATAAATGTCCATTGTATCCCTTCGTCCGCAAGAGTGTTCACGATGTGATCCTGGTGTTGTGATGAACTTAAGAGTTGCTGCATTTCATCGAGGGATCGCTTCGCTCCGATGAAATTTGTACCATTGTCGCTGTACATGCGGTTGCATTTGCCTCGTATAGAGAAAAATCTTCGCAATGCCGCCAGAAATGTTTCTGTGGATAGGTCCGTTGCGAGTTCTAGGTGAATCGCTGAAGTGACCATACAAACGAATAAGCATATATATCCCTTGCCTATTAGTGGTTTGCGCACCTTCGCATCCTTCAGAAGAATGGGTCCTGCGTAGTCGCATCCAGTGTTGACGAATGGAAGTGCCTTCGTGATACGTATGCTGGGTAGATCTGCCATACGTTGATGCATTGTGTGTTGCCTTTGCCGAAAGCAAGCCAGACAGTTATGCGTGATTTTGCGTATCAAATTTCGGGCGCCGAAAATCCAATACCTTTGTCGGACCATAACGAAGAGAGATGAGACTCCAGGGTGTAGGTTGAAGCGATGCTCATGGACTATGATCAAATAAGTGATCCGATGATTCTTTGGGAGAAAAATGGGATGTTTTGCCTCTGCTGACAACTGTGAATGTTGTATTCGTCCGCCCACTGAGCAGGTGGTCCTTGTCGATGATTGGTGAGAGCTTTACCAATTGAGATTGGTTCCCTAGAGCCTTGTTAGTGCGTAGCAACTGAAGTTCTGGTTGAAAAACAGCTTGTGCGTGTTGCAGCCATCAAATCCTGGCCGCCTTGATTTAATCGAATGTCAGTGAAAGCGATGTTCGTTTTGAAGATGGATGTTTCATGCGATGAATGAATCGCAAAACATAACCAAGCGTGTGTATAAGCTTCAGCCAAGATGATATGCGATTAAGAAGCTTATCCATAGGGTTGTCCGTCGTGACAGTCATCTGCGCAGCTAGGCAATTTGTTATACCCTTGCAGAGGGTATTATAATTTTGGTCAAAAGTGGGCAACGCAGTGAAGGAGACATCTCCGACCCTATAAAGTATATATATTCTTGATCAGGATCACCTCCTGAGTTGATATAAGCATGTCCGTCTGTCCGTCTGTCTGTTTCTACGCAAACTAGTCTCTCAGTTTTAAAGCTATCGTCTTCAAACTTTGCACACACCCTTCTTTCCTTTGCAGGCAGTATATAAGTCGGAACGGCCGGGATCGGTCGACTATATCCTATAGCTGCCATATAACTGATTATAGCTGATTGATCGGAAATGGCATAACTTCGTTGTTTTTAAAGTTAGAAGGATGGGATTTTCTATGGATTCTACTTTGGGCACACTAATTGGATCTGCAGTTTTACGCATCGAACTGCTGACTCCCATTTTCCTCCCCAATGAGGGGCACGTGGTGGGATAAATGTCCATTGTATCCCTTCGTCTGCAAGAGTGTTCACGATGTGATCCTGGTGTTGTGATGAACTTAAGAGTTGCTGCATTTCATCGAGGGATCGCTTCGCTCCGATGAAATTTGTACCATTGTCGCTGTACATGCGGTTGCATTTGCCTCGTATAGAGAAAAATCTTCGCAATGCCGCCAGAAATGTTTCTGTGGATAGGTCCGTTGCGAGTTCTAGGTGAATCGCTGAAGTGACCATACAAACGAATAAGCATATATATCCCTTGCCTATTAGTGGTTTGCGCACCTTCGCATCCTTCAGAAGAATGGGTCCTGCGTAGTCGCATCCAGTGTTGACGAATGGAAGTGCCTTCGTGATACGTATGCTGGGTAGATCTGCCATACGTTGATGCATTGTGTGTTGCCTTTGCCGAAAGCAAGCCAGGCAGTTATGCGTGATTTTGCGTATCAAATTTCGGGCGCCGAAAATCCAATACCTTTGTTGGACCATAACGAAGAGAGATGAGACTCCAGGGTGTAGGTTAAAGCGATGCTCATGGACTATGATCAAATAAGTGATCCGATGATTCTTTGGGAGAAAAATGGGATGTTTTGCCTCTGCTGACAACTGTGAATGTTGTATTCGTCCGCCCACTGAGCAGGTGGTCCTTGTCGATGATTGGTGAGAGCTTTACCAATTGAGATTGGTTCCCTAGAGCCTTGTTAGTGCGTAGCAACTGAAGTTCTGGTTGAAAAACAGCTTGTGCGTGTTGCAGCCATCAAATCCTGGCCGCCTTGATTTAATCGAATGTCAGAGAAAGCGATGTTCGTTTTGAAGATGGATGTTTCATGCGATGAATGAATCGCAAAACATAACCAAGCGTGTGTATAAGCTTCAGCCAAGATGATATGCGATTAAGAAGCTTATCCATAGGGTTGTCCGTCGTGACAGTCATCTGCGCAGCTAGGCAATTTGTTATACCCTTGCAGAGGGTATTATAATTTTGGTCAAAAGTGGGCAACGCAGTGAAGGAGACATCTCCGACCCTATAAAGTATATATATTCTTGATCAGGATCACCTCCTGAGTTGATATAAGCATGTCCGTCTGTCCGTCTGTCTGTTTCTACGCAAACTAGTCTCTCAGTTTTAAAGCTATCGTCTTCAAACTTTGCACACACCCTTCTTTCCTTTGCAGGCAGTATATAAGTCGGAACGGCCGGGATCGGTCGACTATATCCTATAGCTGCCATATAACTGATTATAGCTGATTGATCGGAAATGGCATAACTTCGTTGTTTTTAAAGTTAGAAGGATGGGATTTTCTATGGATTCTACTTTGGGCAAACTAATTGGATCTGCAGTTTTACGCATCGAACTGCTGACTTCCATTTTCCTCCCCAATGAGGGGCACGTGGTGGGATAAATGTCCATTGTATCCCTTCGTCTGCAAGAGTGTTCACGATGTGATCCTGGTGTTGTGATGAACTTAAGAGTTGCTGCATTTCATCGAGGGATCGCTTCGCTCCGATGAAATTTGTACCATTGTCGCTGTACATGCGGTTGCATTTGCCTCGTATAGAGAAAAATCTTCGCAATGCCGCCAGAAATGTTTCTGTGGATAGGTCCGTTGCGAGTTCTAGGTGAATCGCTGAAGTGACCATACAAACGAATAAGCATATATATCCCTTGCCTATTAGTGGTTTGCGCACCTTCGCATCCTTCAGAAGAATGGGTCCTGCGTAGTCGCATCCAGTGTTGACGAATGGAAGTGCCTTCGTGATACGTATGCTGGGTAGATCTGCCATACGTTGATGCATTGTGTGTTGCCTTTGCCGAAAGCAAGCCAGGCAGTTATGCGTGATTTTGCGTATCAAATTTCGGGCGCCGAAAATCCAATACCTTTGTCGGACCATAACGAAGAGAGATGAGACTCCAGGGTGTAGGTTAAAGCGATGCTCATGGACTATGATCAAATAAGTGATCCGATGATTCTTTGGGAGAAAAATGGGATGTTTTGCCTCTGCTGACAACTGTGAATGTTGTATTCGTCCGCCCACTGAGCAGGTGGTCCTTGTCGATGATTGGTGAGAGCTTTACCAATTGAGATTGGTTCCCTAGAGCCTTGTTAGTGCGTAGCAACTGAAGTTCTGGTTGAAAAACAGCTTGTGCGTGTTGCAGCCATCAAATCCTGGCCGCCTTGATTTAATCGAATGTCAGAGAAAGCGATGTTCGTTTTGAAGATGGATGTTTCATGCGATGAATGAATCGCAAAACATAACCAAGCGTGTGTATAAGCTTCAGCCAAGATGATATGCGATTAAGAAGCTTATCCATAGGGTTGTCCGTCGTGACAGTCATCTGCGCAGCTAGGCAATTTGTTATACCCTTGCAGAGGGTATTATAATTTTGGTCAAAAGTGGGCAACGCAGTGAAGGAGACATCTCCGACCCTATAAAGTATATATATTCTTGATCAGGATCACCTCCTGAGTTGATATAAGCATGTCCGTCTGTCCGTCTGTCTGTTTCTACGCAAACTAGTCTCTCAGTTTTAAAGCTATCGTCTTCAAACTTTGCACACACCCTTCTTTCCTTTGCAGGCAGTATATAAGTCGGAACGGCCGGGATCGGTCGACTATATCCTATAGCTGCCATATAACTGATTATAGCTGATTGATCGGAAATGGCATAACTTCGTTGTTTTTAAAGTTAAAAGGATGGGATTTTCTATGGATTCTACTTTGGGCAAACTAATTGGATCTGCAGTTTTACGCATCGAACTGCTGACTCCCATTTTCCTCCCCAATGAGGGGCACGTGGTGGGATAAATGTCCATTGTATCCCTTCGTCTGCAAGAGTGTTCACGATGTGATCCTGGTGTTGTGATGAACTTAAGAGTTGCTGCATTTCATCGAGGGATCGCTTCGCTCCGATGAAATTTGTACCATTGTCGCTGTACATGCGGTTGCATTTGCCTCGTATAGAGAAAAATCTTCGCAATGCCGCCAGAAATGTTTCTGTGGATAGGTCCGTTGCGAGTTCTAGGTGAATCGCTGAAGTGACCATACAAACGAATAAGCATATATATCCCTTGCCTATTAGTGGTTTGCGCACCTTCGCATCCTTCAGAAGAATGGGTCCTGCGTAGTCGCATCCAGTGTTGACGAATGGAAGTGCCTTCGTGATACGTATGCTGGGTAGATCTGCCATACGTTGATGCATTGTGTGTTGCCTTTGCCGAAAGCAAGCCAGGCAGTTATGCGTGATTTTGCGTATCAAATTTCGGGCGCCGAAAATCCAATACCTTTGTCGGACCATAACGAAGAGAGATGAGACTCCAGGGTGTAGGTTAAAGCGATGCTCATGGACTATGATCAAATAAGTGATCCGATGATTCTTTGGGAGAAAAATGGGATGTTTTGCCTCTGCTGACAACTGTGAATGTTGTATTCGTCCGCCCACTGAGCAGGTGGTCCTTGTCGATGATTGGTGAGAGCTTTACCAATTGAGATTGGTTCCCTAGAGCCTTGTTAGTGCGTAGCAACTGAAGTTCTGGTTGAAAAACAGCTTGTGCGTGTTGCAGCCATCAAATCCTGGCCGCCTTGATTTAATCGAATGTCAGAGAAAGCGATGTTCGTTTTGAAGATGGATGTTTCATGCGATGAATGAATCGCAAAACATAACCAAGCGTGTGTATAAGCTTCAGCCAAGATGATATGCGATTAAGAAGCTTATCCATAGGGTTGTCCGTCGTGACAGTCATCTGCGCAGCTAGGCAATTTGTTATACCCTTGCAGAGGGTATTATAATTTTGGTCAAAAGTGGGCAACGCAGTGAAGGAGACATCTCCGACCCTATAAAGTATATATATTCTTGATCAGGATCACCTCCTGAGTTGATATAAGCATGTCCGTCTGTCCGTCTGTCTGTTTCTACGCAAACTAGTCTCTCAGTTTTAAAGCTATCGTCTTCAAACTTTGCACACACCCTTCTTTCCTTTGCAGGCAGTATATAAGTCGGAACGGCCGGGATCGGTCGACTATATCCTATAGCTGCCATATAACTGATTATAGCTGATTGATCGGAAATGGCATAACTTCGTTGTTTTTAAAGTTAAAAGGATGGGATTTTCTATGGATTCTACTTTGGGCAAACTAATTGGATCTGCAGTTTTACGCATCGAACTGCTGACTCCCATTTTCCTCCCCAATGAGGGGCACGTGGTGGGATAAATGTCCATTGTATCCCTTCGTCTGCAAGAGTGTTCACGATGTGATCCTGGTGTTGTGATGAACTTAAGAGTTGCTGCATTTCATCGAGGGATCGCTTCGCTCCGATGAAATTTGTACCATTGTCGCTGTACATGCGGTTGCATTTGCCTCGTATAGAGAAAAATCTTCGCAATGCCGCCAGAAATGTTTCTGTGGATAGGTCCGTTGCGAGTTCTAGGTGAATCGCTGAAGTGACCATACAAACGAATAAGCATATATATCCCTTGCCTATTAGTGGTTTGCGCACCTTCGCATCCTTCAGAAGAATGGGTCCTGCGTAGTCGCATCCAGTGTTGACGAATGGAAGTGCCTTCGTGATACGTATGCTGGGTAGATCTGCCATACGTTGATGCATTGTGTGTTGCCTTTGCCGAAAGCAAGCCAGGCAGTTATGCGTGATTTTGCGTATCAAATTTCGGGCGCCGAAAATCCAATACCTTTGTCGGACCATAACGAAGAGAGATGAGACTCCAGGGTGTAGGTTAAAGCGATGCTCATGGACTATGATCAAATAAGTGATCCGATGATTCTTTGGGAGAAAAATGGGATGTTTTGCCTCTGCTGACAACTGTGAATGTTGTATTCGTCCGCCCACTGAGCAGGTGGTCCTTGTCGATGATTGGTGAGAGCTTTACCAATTGAGATTGGTTCCCTAGAGCCTTGTTAGTGCGTAGCAACTGAAGTTCTGGTTGAAAAACAGCTTGTGCGTGTTGCAGCCATCAAATCCTGGCCGCCTTGATTTAATCGAATGTCAGTGAAAGCGATGTTCGTTTTGAAGATGGATGTTTCATGCGATGAATGAATCGCAAAACATAACCAAGCGTGTGTATAAGCTTCAGCCAAGATGATATGCGATTAAGAAGCTTATCCATAGGGTTGTCCGTCGTGACAGTCATCTGCGCAGCTAGGCAATTTGTTATACCCTTGCAGAGGGTATTATAATTTTGGTCAAAAGTGGGCAACGCAGTGAAGGAGACATCTCCGACCCTATAAAGTATATATATTCTTGATCAGGATCACCTCCTGAGTTGATATAAGCATGTCCGTCTGTCCGTCTGTCTGTTTCTACGCAAACTAGTCTCTCAGTTTTAAAGCTATCGTCTTCAAACTTTGCACACACCCTTCTTTCCTTTGCAGGCAGTATATAAGTCGGAACGGCCGGGATCGGTCGACTATATCCTATAGCTGCCATATAACTGATTATAGCTGATTGATCGGAAATGGCATAACTTCGTTGTTTTTAAAGTTAGAAGGATGGGATTTTCTATGGATTCTATTTTGGGCACACTAATTGGATCTGCAGTTTTACGCATCGAACTGCTGACTTCCATTTTCCTCCCCAATGAGGGGCACGTGGTGGGATAAATGTCCATTGTATCCCTTCGTCTGCAAGAGTGTTCACGATGTGATCCTGGTGTTGTGATTAACTTAAGAGTTGCTGCATTTCATCGAGGGATCGCTTCGCTCCGATGAAATTTGTACCATTGTCGCTGTACATGCGGTTGCATTTGCCTCGTATAGAGAAAAATCTTCGCAATGCCGCCAGAAATGTTTCTGTGGATAGGTCCGTTGCGAGTTCTAGGTGAATCGCTGAAGTGACCATACAAACGAATAAGCATATATATCCCTTGCCTATTAGTGGTTTGCGCACCTTCGCATCCTTCAGAAGAATGGGTCCTGCGTAGTCGCATCCAGTGTTGACGAATGGAAGTGCCTTCGTGATACGTATGCTGGGTAGATCTGCCATACGTTGATGCATTGTGTGTTGCCTTTGCCGAAAGCAAGCCAGGCAGTTATGCGTGATTTTGCGTATCAAATTTCGGGCGCCGAAAATCCAATACCTTTGTCGGACCATAACGAAGAGAGATGAGACTCCAGGGTGTAGGTTAAAGCGATGCTCATGGACTATGATCAAATAAGTGATCCGATGATTCTTTGGGAGAAAAATGGGATGTTTTGCCTCTGCTGACAACTGTGAATGTTGTATTCGTCCGCCCACTGAGCAGGTGGTCCTTGTCGATGATTGGTGAGAGCTTTACCAATTGAGATTGGTTCCCTAGAGCCTTGTTAGTGCGTAGCAACTGAAGTTCTGGTTGAAAAACAGCTTGTGCGTGTTGCAGCCATCAAATCCGGCCGCCTTGATTTAATCGAATGTCAGAGAAAGCGATGTTCGTTTTGAAGATGGATGTTTCATGCGATGAATGAATCGCAAAACATAACCAAGCGTGTGTATAAGCTTCAGCCAAGATGATATGCGATTAAGAAGCTTATCCATAGGGTTGTCCGTCGTGACAGTCATCTGCGCAGCTAGGCAATTTGTTATACCCTTGCAGAGGGTATTATAATTTTGGTCAAAAGTGGGCAACGCAGTGAAGGAGACATCTCCGACCCTATAAAGTATATATATTCTTGATCAGGATCACCTCCTGAGTTGATATAAGCATGTCCGTCTGTCCGTCTGTCTGTTTCTACGCAAACTAGTCTCTCAGTTTTAAAGCTATCGTCTTCAAACTTTGCACACACCCTTCTTTCCTTTGCAGGCAGTATATAAGTCGGAACGGCCGGGATCGGTCGACTATATCCTATAGCTGCCATATAACTGATTATAGCTGATTGATCGGAAATGGCATAACTTCGTTGTTTTTAAAGTTAGAAGGATGGGATTTTCTATGGATTCTACTTTGGGCACACTAATTGGATCTGCAGTTTTACGCATCGAACTGCTGACTTCCATTTTCCTCCCCAATGAGGGGCACGTGGTGGGATAAATGTCCATTGTATCCCTTCGTCTGCAAGAGTGTTCACGATGTGATCCTGGTGTTGTGATGAACTTAAGAGTTGCTGCATTTCATCGAGGGATCGCTTCGCTCCGATGAAATTTGTACCATTGTCGCTGTACATGCGGTTGCATTTGCCTCGTATAGAGAAAAATCTTCGCAATGCCGCCAGAAATGTTTCTGTGGATAGGTCCGTTGCGAGTTCTAGGTGAATCGCTGAAGTGACCATACAAACGAATAAGCATATATATCCCTTGCCTATTAGTGGTTTGCGCACCTTCGCATCCTTCAGAAGAATGGGTCCTGCGTAGTCGCATCCAGTGTTGACGAATGGAAGTGCCTTCGTGATACGTATGCTGGGTAGATCTGCCATACGTTGATGCATTGTGTGTTGCCTTTGCCGAAAGCAAGCCAGGCAGTTATGCGTGATTTTGCGTATCAAATTTCGGGCGCCGAAAATCCAATACCTTTGTCGGACCATAACGAAGAGAGATGAGACTCCAGGGTGTAGGTTAAAGCGATGCTCATGGACTATGATCAAATAAGTGATCCGATGATTCTTTGGGAGAAAAATGGGATGTTTTGCCTCTGCTGACAACTGTGAATGTTGTATTCGTCCGCCCACTGAGCAGGTGGTCCTTGTCGATGATTGGTGAGAGCTTTACCAATTGAGATTGGTTCCCTAGAGCCTTGTTAGTGCGTAGCAACTGAAGTTCTGGTTGAAAAACAGCTTGTGCGTGTTGCAGCCATCAAATCCGGCCGCCTTGATTTAATCGAATGTCAGAGAAAGCGATGTTCGTTTTGAAGATGGATGTTTCATGCGATGAATGAATCGCAAAACATAACCAAGCGTGTGTATAAGCTTCAGCCAAGATGATATGCGATTAAGAAGCTTATCCATAGGGTTGTCCGTCGTGACAGTCATCTGCGCAGCTAGGCAATTTGTTATACCCTTGCAGAGGGTATTATAATTTTGGTCAAAAGTGGGCAACGCAGTGAAGGAGACATCTCCGACCCTATAAAGTATATATATTCTTGATCAGGATCACCTCCTGAGTTGATATAAGCATGTCCGTCTGTCCGTCTGTCTGTTTCTACGCAAACTAGTCTCTCAGTTTTAAAGCTATCGTCTTCAAACTTTGCACACACCCTTCTTTCCTTTGCAGGCAGTATATAAGTCGGAACGGCCGGGATCGGTCGACTATATCCTATAGCTGCCATATAACTGATTATAGCTGATTGATCGGAAATGGCATAACTTCGTTGTTTTTAAAGTTAAAAGGATGGGATTTTCTATGGATTCTACTTTGGGCAAACTAATTGGATCTGCAGTTTTACGCATCGAACTGCTGACTCCCATTTTCCTCCCCAATGAGGGGCACGTGGTGGGATAAATGTCCATTGTATCCCTTCGTCTGCAAGAGTGTTCACGATGTGATCCTGGTGTTGTGATGAACTTAAGAGTTGCTGCATTTCATCGAGGGATCGCTTCGCTCCGATGAAATTTGTACCATTGTCGCTGTACATGCGGTTGCATTTGCCTCGTATAGAGAAAAATCTTCGCAATGCCGCCAGAAATGTTTCTGTGGATAGGTCCGTTGCGAGTTCTAGGTGAATCGCTGAAGTGACCATACAAACGAATAAGCATATATATCCCTTGCCTATTAGTGGTTTGCGCACCTTCGCATCCTTCAGAAGAATGGGTCCTGCGTAGTCGCATCCAGTGTTGACGAATGGAAGTGCCTTCGTGATACGTATGCTGGGTAGATCTGCCATACGTTGATGCATTGTGTGTTGCCTTTGCCGAAAGCAAGCCAGACAGTTATGCGTGATTTTGCGTATCAAATTTCGGGCGCCGAAAATCCAATACCTTTGTCGGACCATAACGAAGAGAGATGAGACTCCAGGGTGTAGGTTAAAGCGATGCTCATGGACTATGATCAAATAAGTGATCCGATGATTCTTTGGGAGAAAAATGGGATGTTTTGCCTCTGCTGACAACTGTGAATGTTGTATTCGTCCGCCCACTGAGCAGGTGGTCCTTGTCGATGATTGGTGAGAGCTTTACCAATTGAGATTGGTTCCCTAGAGCCTTGTTAGTGCGTAGCAACTGAAGTTCTGGTTGAAAAACAGCTTGTGCGTGTTGCAGCCATCAAATCCGGCCGCCTTGATTTAATCGAATGTCAGAGAAAGCGATGTTCGTTTTGAAGATGGATGTTTCATGCGATGAATGAATCGCAAAACATAACCAAGCGTGTGTATAAGCTTCAGCCAAGATGATATGCGATTAAGAAGCTTATCCATAGGGTTGTCCGTCGTGACAGTCATCTGCGCAGCTAGGCAATTTGTTATACCCTTGCAGAGGGTATTATAATTTTGGTCAAAAGTGGGCAACGCAGTGAAGGAGACATCTCCGACCCTATAAAGTATATATATTCTTGATCAGGATCACCTCCTGAGTTGATATAAGCATGTCCGTCTGTCCGTCTGTCTGTTTCTACGCAAACTAGTCTCTCAGTTTTAAAGCTATCGTCTTCAAACTTTGCACACACCCTTCTTTCCTTTGCAGGCAGTATATAAGTCGGAACGGCCGGGATCGGTCGACTATATCCTATAGCTGCCATATAACTGATTATAGCTGATTGATCGGAAATGGCATAACTTCGTTGTTTTTAAAGTTAAAAGGATGGGATTTTCTATGGATTCTACTTAGGGCAAACTAATTGGATCTGCAGTTTTACGCATCGAACTGCTGACTCCCATTTTCCTCCCCAATGAGGGGCACGTGGTGGGATAAATGTCCATTGTATCCCTTCGTCTGCAAGAGTGTTCACGATGTGATCCTGGTGTTGTGATGAACTTAAGAGTTGCTGCATTTCATCGAGGGATCGCTTCGCTCCGATGAAATTTGTACCATTGTCGCTGTACATGCGGTTGCATTTGCCTCGTATAGAGAAAAATCTTCGCAATGCCGCCAGAAATGTTTCTGTGGATAGGTCCGTTGCGAGTTCTAGGTGAATCGCTGAAGTGACCATACAAACGAATAAGCATATATATCCCTTGCCTATTAGTGGTTTGCGCACCTTCGCATCCTTCAGAAGAATGGGTCCTGCGTAGTCGCATCCAGTGTTGACGAATGGAAGTGCCTTCGTGATACGTATGCTGGGTAGATCTGCCATACGTTGATGCATTGTGTGTTGCCTTTGCCGAAAGCAAGCCAGGCAGTTATGCGTGATTTTGCGTATCAAATTTCGGGCGCCGAAAATCCAATACCTTTGTCGGACCATAACGAAGAGAGATGAGACTCCAGGGTGTAGGTTAAAGCGATGCTCATGGACTATGATCAAATAAGTGATCCGATGATTCTTTGGGAGAAAAATGGGATGTTTTGCCTCTGCTGACAACTGTGAATGTTGTATTCGTCCGCCCACTGAGCAGGTGGTCCTTGTCGATGATTGGTGAGAGCTTTACCAATTGAGATTGGTTCCCTAGAGCCTTGTTAGTGCGTAGCAACTGAAGTTCTGGTTGAAAAACAGCTTGTGCGTGTTGCAGCCATCAAATCCGGCCGCCTTGATTTAATCGAATGTCAGAGAAAGCGATGTTCGTTTTGAAGATGGATGTTTCATGCGATGAATGAATCGCAAAACATAACCAAGCGTGTGTATAAGCTTCAGCCAAGATGATATGCGATTAAGAAGCTTATCCATAGGGTTGTCCGTCGTGACAGTCATCTGCGCAGCTAGGCAATTTGTTATACCCTTGCAGAGGGTATTATAATTTTGGTCAAAAGTGGGCAACGCAGTGAAGGAGACATCTCCGACCCTATAAAGTATATATATTCTTGATCAGGATCACCTCCTGAGTTGATATAAGCATGTCCGTCTGTCCGTCTGTCTGTTTCTACGCAAACTAGTCTCTCAGTTTTAAAGCTATCGTCTTCAAACTTTGCACACACCCTTCTTTCCTTTGCAGGCAGTATATAAGTCGGAACGGCCGGGATCGGTCGACTATATCCTATAGCTGCCATATAACTGATTATAGCTGATTGATCGGAAATGGCATAACTTCGTTGTTTTTAAAGTTAAAAGGATGGGATTTTCTATGGATTCTACTTTGGGCAAACTAATTGGATCTGCAGTTTTACGCATCGAACTGCTGACTCCCATTTTCCTCCCCAATGAGGGGCACGTGGTGGGATAAATGTCCATTGTATCCCTTCGTCTGCAAGAGTGTTCACGATGTGATCCTGGTGTTGTGATGAACTTAAGAGTTGCTGCATTTCATCGAGGGATCGCTTCGCTCCGATGAAATTTGTACCATTGTCGCTGTACATGCGGTTGCATTTGCCTCGTATAGAGAAAAATCTTCGCAATGCCGCCAGAAATGTTTCTGTGGATAGGTCCGTTGCGAGTTCTAGGTGAATCGCTGAAGTGACCATACAAACGAATAAGCATATATATCCCTTGCCTATTAGTGGTTTGCGCACCTTCGCATCCTTCAGAAGAATGGGTCCTGCGTAGTCGCATCCAGTGTTGACGAATGGAAGTGCCTTCGTGATACGTATGCTGGGTAGATCTGCCATACGTTGATGCATTGTGTGTTGCCTTTGCCGAAAGCAAGCCAGGCAGTTATGCGTGATTTTGCGTATCAAATTTCGGGCGCCGAAAATCCAATACCTTTGTCGGACCATAACGAAGAGAGATGAGACTCCAGGGTGTAGGTTAAAGCGATGCTCATGGACTATGATCAAATAAGTGATCCGATGATTCTTTGGGAGAAAAATGGGATGTTTTGCCTCTGCTGACAACTGTGAATGTTGTATTCGTCCGCCCACTGAGCAGGTGGTCCTTGTCGATGATTGGTGAGAGCTTTACCAATTGAGATTGGTTCCCTAGAGCCTTGTTAGTGCGTAGCAACTGAAGTTCTGGTTGAAAAACAGCTTGTGCGTGTTGCAGCCATCAAATCCGGCCGCCTTGATTTAATCGAATGTCAGAGAAAGCGATGTTCGTTTTGAAGATGGATGTTTCATGCGATGAATGAATCGCAAAACATAACCAAGCGTGTGTATAAGCTTCAGCCAAGATGATATGCGATTAAGAAGCTTATCCATAGGGTTGTCCGTCGTGACAGTCATCTGCGCAGCTAGGCAATTTGTTATACCCTTGCAGAGGGTATTATAATTTTGGTCAAAAGTGGGCAACGCAGTGAAGGAGACATCTCCGACCCTATAAAGTATATATATTCTTGATCAGGATCACCTCCTGAGTTGATATAAGCATGTCCGTCTGTCCGTCTGTCTGTTTCTACGCAAACTAGTCTCTCAGTTTTAAAGCTATCGTCTTCAAACTTTGCACACACCCTTCTTTCCTTTGCAGGCAGTATATAAGTCGGAACGGCCGGGATCGGTCGACTATATCCTATAGCTGCCATATAACTGATTATAGCTGATTGATCGGAAATGGCATAACTTCGTTGTTTTTAAAGTTAAAAGGATGGGATTTTCTATGGATTCTACTTTGGGCAAACTAATTGGATCTGCAGTTTTACGCATCGAACTGCTGACTCCCATTTTCCTCCCCAATGAGGGGCACGTGGTGGGATAAATGTCCATTGTATCCCTTCGTCTGCAAGAGTGTTCACGATGTGATCCTGGTGTTGTGATGAACTTAAGAGTTGCTGCATTTCATCGAGGGATCGCTTCGCTCCGATGAAATTTGTACCATTGTCGCTGTACATGCGGTTGCATTTGCCTCGTATAGAGAAAAATCTTCGCAATGCCGCCAGAAATGTTTCTGTGGATAGGTCCGTTGCGAGTTCTAGGTGAATCGCTGAAGTGACCATACAAACGAATAAGCATATATATCCCTTGCCTATTAGTGGTTTGCGCACCTTCGCATCCTTCAGAAGAATGGGTCCTGCGTAGTCGCATCCAGTGTTGACGAATGGAAGTGCCTTCGTGATACGTATGCTGGGTAGATCTGCCATACGTTGATGCATTGTGTGTTGCCTTTGCCGAAAGCAAGCCAGGCAGTTATGCGTGATTTTGCGTATCAAATTTCGGGCGCCGAAAATCCAATACCTTTGTCGGACCATAACGAAGAGAGATGAGACTCCAGGGTGTAGGTTAAAGCGATGCTCATGGACTATGATCAAATAAGTGATCCGATGATTCTTTGGGAGAAAAATGGGATGTTTTGCCTCTGCTGACAACTGTGAATGTTGTATTCGTCCGCCCACTGAGCAGGTGGTCCTTGTCGATGATTGGTGAGAGCTTTACCAATTGAGATTGGTTCCCTAGAGCCTTGTTAGTGCGTAGCAACTGAAGTTCTGGTTGAAAAACAGCTTGTGCGTGTTGCAGCCATCAAATCCGGCCGCCTTGATTTAATCGAATGTCAGAGAAAGCGATGTTCGTTTTGAAGATGGATGTTTCATGCGATGAATGAATCGCAAAACATAACCAAGCGTGTGTATAAGCTTCAGCCAAGATGATATGCGATTAAGAAGCTTATCCATAGGGTTGTCCGTCGTGACAGTCATCTGCGCAGCTAGGCAATTTGTTATACCCTTGCAGAGGGTATTATAATTTTGGTCAAAAGTGGGCAACGCAGTGAAGGAGACATCTCCGACCCTATAAAGTATATATATTCTTGATCAGGATCACCTCCTGAGTTGATATAAGCATGTCCGCTGTCCGTCTGTCCGTCTGTCTGTTTCTACGCAAACTAGTCTCTCAGTTTTAAAGCTATCGTCTTCAAACTTTGCACACACCCTTCTTTCCTTTGCAGGCAGTATATAAGTCGGAACGGCCGGGATCGGTCGACTATATCCTATAGCTGCCATATAACTGATTATAGCTGATTGATCGGAAATGGCATAACTTCGTTGTTTTTAAAGTTAAAAGGATGGGATTTTCTATGGATTCTACTTTGGGCAAACTAATTGGATCTGCAGTTTTACGCATCGAACTGCTGACTCCCATTTTCCTCCCCAATGAGGGGCACGTGGTGGGATAAATGTCCATTGTATCCCTTCGTCTGCAAGAGTGTTCACGATGTGATCCTGGTGTTGTGATGAACTTAAGAGTTGCTGCATTTCATCGAGGGATCGCTTCGCTCCGATGAAATTTGTACCATTGTCGCTGTACATGCGGTTGCATTTGCCTCGTATAGAGAAAAATCTTCGCAATGCCGCCAGAAATGTTTCTGTGGATAGGTCCGTTGCGAGTTCTAGGTGAATCGCTGAAGTGACCATACAAACGAATAAGCATATATATCCCTTGCCTATTAGTGGTTTGCGCACCTTCGCATCCTTCAGAAGAATGGGTCCTGCGTAGTCGCATCCAGTGTTGACGAATGGAAGTGCCTTCGTGATACGTATGCTGGGTAGATCTGCCATACGTTGATGCATTGTGTGTTGCCTTTGCCGAAAGCAAGCCAGGCAGTTATGCGTGATTTTGCGTATCAAATTTCGGGCGCCGAAAATCCAATACCTTTGTCGGACCATAACGAAGAGAGATGAGACTCCAGGGTGTAGGTTAAAGCGATGCTCATGGACTATGATCAAATAAGTGATCCGATGATTCTTTGGGAGAAAAATGGGATGTTTTGCCTCTGCTGACAACTGTGAATGTTGTATTCGGACGCCCACTGAGCAGGTGGTCCTTGTCGATGATTGGTGAGAGCTTTACCAATTGAGATTGGCTCCCTAGAGCCTTGTTAGTGCGTAGCAACTGAAGTTCTGGTTGAAAAACAGCTTGTGCGTGTTGCAGCCATCAAATCCGGCCGCCTTGATTTAATCGAATGTCAGAGAAAGCGATGTTCGTTTTGAAGATGGATGTATCATGCGATGAATGAATCGCAAAACATAACCAAGCGTGTGTATAAGCTTCAGCCAAGATGTTATGCGATTAAGAAGCTTATCCATAGGGTTGTCCGTCGTGACAGTCATCTGCGCAGCTAGGCAATTTGTTATACCCTTGCAGAGGGTATTATAATTTTGGTCAAAAGTGGGCAACGCAGTGAAGGAGACATCTCCGACCCTATAAAGTATATATATTCTTGATCAGGATCACCTCCTGAGTTGATATAAGCATGTCCG
The DNA here is from genome assembly GCA_035045925.1 of Drosophila atripex. NCBI lineage: Eukaryota > Metazoa > Arthropoda > Insecta > Diptera > Drosophilidae > Drosophila > Drosophila atripex. Next base: position 763,581 of record JAWNOP010000030.1, read on the forward strand.
TCTGTCCGTCTGTCTGTTTCTACGCAAACTAGTCTCTCAGTTTTAAAGCTATCGTCTTCAAACTTTGCACACACCCTTCTTTCCTTTGCAGGCAGTATATAAGTCGGAACGGCCGGGATCGGTCGACTATATCCTATAGCTGCCATATAACTGATTATAGCTGATTGATCGGAAATGGCATAACTTCGTTGTTTTTAAAGTTAAAAGGATGGGATTTTCTATGGATTCTACTTTGGGCAAACTAATTGGATCTGCAGTTTTACGCATCGAACTGCTGACTCCCATTTTCCTCCCCAATGAGGGGCACGTGGTGGGATAAATGTCCATTGTATCCCTTCGTCTGCAAGAGTGTTCACGATGTGATCCTGGTGTTGTGATGAACTTAAGAGTTGCTGCATTTCATCGAGGGGATCGCTTCGCTCCGATGAAATTTGTACCATTGTCGCTGTACATGCGGTTGCATTTGCCTCGTATAGAGAAAAATCTTCGCAATGCCGCCAGAAATGTTTCTGTGGATAGGTCCGTTGCGAGTTCTAGGTGAATCGCTGAAGTGACCATACAAACGAATAAGCATATATATCCCTTGCCTATTAGTGGTTTGCGCACCTTCGCATCCTTCAGAAGAATGGGTCCTGCGTAGTCGCATCCAGTGTTGACGAATGGAAGTGCCTTCGTGATACGTATGCTGGGTAGATCTGCCATACGTTGATGCATTGTGTGTTGCCTTTGCCGAAAGCAAGCCAGGCAGTTATGCGTGATTTTGCGTATCAAATTTCGGGCGCCGAAAATCCAATACCTTTGTCGGACCATAACGAAGAGAGATGAGACTCCAGGGTGTAGGTTAAAGCGATGCTCATGGACTATGATCAAATAAGTGATCCGATGATTCTTTGGGAGAAAAATGGGATGTTTTGCCTCTGCTGACAACTGTGAATGTTGTATTCGTCCGCCCACTGAGCAGGTGGTCCTTGTCGATGATTGGTGAGAGCTTTACCAATTGAGATTGGTTCCCTAGAGCCTTGTTAGTGCGTAGCAACTGAAGTTCTGGTTGAAAAACAGCTTGTGCGTGTTGCAGCCATCAAATCCGGCCGCCTTGATTTAATCGAATGTCAGAGAAAGCGATGTTCGTTTTGAAGATGGATGTTTCATGCGATGAATGAATCGCAAAACATAACCAAGCGTGTGTATAAGCTTCAGCCAAGATGATATGCGATTAAGAAGCTTATCCATAGGGTTGTCCGTCGTGACAGTCATCTGCGCAGCTAGGCAATTTGTTATACCCTTGCAGAGGGTATTATAATTTTGGTCAAAAGTGGGCAACGCAGTGAAGGAGACATCTCCGACCCTATAAAGTATATATATTCTTGATCAGGATCACCTCCTGAGTTGATATAAGCATGTCCGTCTGTCCGTCTGTCTGTTTCTACGCAAACTAGTCTCTCAGTTTTAAAGCTATCGTCTTCAAACTTTGCACACACCCTTCTTTCCTTTGCAGGCAGTATATAAGTCGGAACGGCCGGGATCGGTCGACTATATCCTATAGCTGCCATATAACTGATTATAGCTGATTGATCGGAAATGGCATAACTTCGTTGTTTTTAAAGTTAAAAGGATGGGATTTTCTATGGATTCTACTTTGGGCAAACTAATTGGATCTGCAGTTTTACGCATCGAACTGCTGACTCCCATTTTCCTCCCCAATGAGGGGCACGTGGTGGGATAAATGTCCATTGTATCCCTTCGTCTGCAAGAGTGTTCACGATGTGATCCTGGTGTTGTGATGAACTTAAGAGTTGCTGCATTTCATCGAGGGATCGCTTCGCTCCGATGAAATTTGTACCATTGTCGCTGTACATGCGGTTGCATTTGCCTCGTATAGAGAAAAATCTTCGCAATGCCGCCAGAAATGTTTCTGTGGATAGGTCCGTTGCGAGTTCTAGGTGAATCGCTGAAGTGACCATACAAACGAATAAGCATATATATCCCTTGCCTATTAGTGGTTTGCGCACCTTCGCATCCTTCAGAAGAATGGGTCCTGCGTAGTCGCATCCAGTGTTGACGAATGGAAGTGCCTTCGTGATACGTATGCTGGGTAGATCTGCCAGACGTTGATGCATTGTGTGTTGCCTTTGCCGAAAGCAAGCCAGGCAGTTATGCGTGATTTTGCGTATCAAATTTCGGGCGCCGAAAATCCAATACCTTTGTCGGACCATAACGAAGAGAGATGAGACTCCAGGGTGTAGGTTAAAGCGATGCTCATGGACTATGATCAAATAAGTGATCCGATGATTCTTTGGGAGAAAAATGGGATGTTTTGCCTCTGCTGACAACTGTGAATGTTGTATTCGTCCGCCCACTGAGCAGGTGGTCCTTGTCGATGATTGGTGAGAGCTTTACCAGTTGAGATTGGTTCCCTAGAGCCTTGTTAGTGCGTAGCAACTGAAGTTCTGGTTGAAAAACAGCTTGTGCGTGTTGCAGCCATCAAATCCGGCCGCCTTGATTTAATCGAATGTCAGAGAAAGCGATGTTCGTTTTGAAGATGGATGTTTCATGCGATGAATGAATCGCAAAAACATAACCAAGCGTGTGTATAAGCTTCAGCCAAGATGATATGCGATTAAGAAGCTTATCCATAGGGTTGTCCGTCGTGACAGTCATCTGCGCAGCTAGGCAATTTGTTATACCCTTGCAGAGGGTATTATAATTTTGGTCAAAAGTGGGCAACGCAGTGAAGGAGACATCTCCGACCCTATAAAGTATATATATTCTTGATCAGGATCACCTCCTGAGTTGATATAAGCATGTCCGTCTGTCCGTCTGTCTGTTTCTACGCAAACTAGTCTCTCAGTTTTAAAGCTATCGTCTTCAAACTTTGCACACACCCTTCTTTCCTTTGCAGGCAGTATATAAGTCGGAACGGCCGGGATCGGTCGACTATATCCTATAGCTGCCATATAACTGATTATAGCTGATTGATCGGAAATGGCATAACTTCGTTGTTTTTAAAGTTAAAAGGATGGGATTTTCTATGGATTCTACTTTGGGCAAACTAATTGGATCTGCAGTTTTACGCATCGAACTGCTGACTCCCATTTTCCTCCCCAATGAGGGGCACGTGGTGGGATAAATGTCCATTGTATCCCTTCGTCTGCAAGAGTGTTCACGATGTGATCCTGGTGTTGTGATGAACTTAAGAGTTGCTGCATTTCATCGAGGGATCGCTTCGCTCCGATGAAATTTGTACCATTGTCGCTGTACATGCGGTTGCATTTGCCTCGTATAGAGAAAAATCTTCGCAATGCCGCCAGAAATGTTTCTGTGGATAGGTCCGTTGCGAGTTCTAGGTGAATCGCTGAAGTGACCATACAAACGAATAAGCATATATATCCCTTGCCTATTAGTGGTTTGCGCACCTTCGCATCCTTCAGAAGAATGGGTCCTGCGTAGTCGCATCCAGTGTTGACGAATGGAAGTGCCTTCGTGATACGTATGCTGGGTAGATCTGCCATACGTTGATGCATTGTGTGTTGCCTTTGCCGAAAGCAAGCCAGGCAGTTATGCGTGATTTTGCGTATCAAATTTCGGGCGCCGAAAATCCAATACCTTTGTCGGACCATAACGAAGAGAGATGAGACTCCAGGGTGTAGGTTAAAGCGATGCTCATGGACTATGATCAAATAAGTGATCCGATGATTCTTTGGGAGAAAAATGGGATGTTTTGCCTCTGCTGACAACTGTGAATGTTGTATTCGTCCGCCCACTGAGCAGGTGGTCCTTGTCGATGATTGGTGAGAGCTTTACCAATTGAGATTGGTTCCCTAGAGCCTTGTTAGTGCGTAGCAACTGAAGTTCTGGTTGAAAAACAGCTTGTGCGTGTTGCAGCCATCAAATCCGGCCGCCTTGATTTAATCGAATGTCAGAGAAAGCGATGTTCGTTTTGAAGATGGATGTTTCATGCGATGAATGAATCGCAAAACATAACCAAGCGTGTGTATAAGCTTCAGCCAAGATGATATGCGATTAAGAAGCTTATCCATAGGGTTGTCCGTCGTGACAGTCATCTGCGCAGCTAGGCAATTTGTTATACCCTTGCAGAGGGTATTATAATTTTGGTCAAAAGTGGGCAACGCAGTGAAGGAGACATCTCCGACCCTATAAAGTATATATATTCTTGATCAGGATCACCTCCTGAGTTGATATAAGCATGTCCGTCTGTCCGTCTGTCCGTCTGTCTGTTTCTACGCAAACTAGTCTCTCAGTTTTAAAGCTATCGTCTTCAAACTTTGCACACACCCTTCTTTCCTTTGCAGGCAGTATATAAGTCGGAACGGCCGGGATCGGTCGACTATATCCTATAACTGCCATATAACTGATTATAGCTGATTGATCGGAAATGGCATAACTTCGTTGTTTTTAAAGTTAAAAGGATGGGATTTTCTATGGATTCTACTTTGGGCAAACTAATTGGATCTGCAGTTTTACGCATCGAACTGCTGACTCCCATTTTCCTCCCCAATGAGGGGCACGTGGTGGGATAAATGTCCATTGTATCCCTTCGTCTGCAAGAGTGTTCACGATGTGATCCTGGTGTTGTGATGAACTTAAGAGTTGCTGCATTTCATCGAGGGATCGCTTCGCTCCGATGAAATTTGTACCATTGTCGCTGTACATGCGGTTGCATTTGCCTCGTATAGAGAAAAATCTTCGCAATGCCGCCAGAAATGTTTCTGTGGATAGGTCCGTTGCGAGTTCTAGGTGAATCGCTGAAGTGACCATACAAACGAATAAGCATATATATCCCTTGCCTATTAGTGGTTTGCGCACCTTCGCATCCTTCAGAAGAATGGGTCCTGCGTAGTCGCATCCAGTGTTGACGAATGGAAGTGCCTTCGTGATACGTATGCTGGGTAGATCTGCCATACGTTGATGCATTGTGTGTTGCCTTTGCCGAAAGCAAGCCAGGCAGTTATGCGTGATTTTGCGTATCAAATTTCGGGCGCCGAAAATCCAATACCTTTGTCGGACCATAACGAAGAGAGATGAGACTCCAGGGTGTAGGTTAAAGCGATGCTCATGGACTATGATCAAATAAGTGATCCGATGATTCTTTGGGAGAAAAATGGGATGTTTTGCCTCTGCTGACAACTGTGAATGTTGTATTCGTCCGCCCACTGAGCAGGTGGTCCTTGTCGATGATTGGTGAGAGCTTTACCAATTGAGATTGGCTCCCTAGAGCCTTGTTAGTGCGTAGCAACTGAAGTTCTGGTTGAAAAACAGCTTGTGCGTGTTGCAGCCATCAAATCCGGCCGCCTTGATTTAATCGAATGTCAGAGAAAGCGATGTTCGTTTTGAAGATGGATGTATCATGCGATGAATGAATCGCAAAACATAACCAAGCGTGTGTATAAGCTTCAGCCAAGATGTTATGCGATTAAGAAGCTTATCCATAGGGTTGTCCGTCGTGACAGTCATCTGCCTTGCAGAGGGTATTATAAATTTGGTCAAAAGTGGGCAACGCAGTGAAGGAGACATCTCCGACCCTATAAAGTATATATATTCTTGATCAGGATCACCTCCTGAGTTGATATAAGCATGTCCGTCTGTCCGTCTGTCTGTTTCTACGCAAACTAGTCTCTCAGTTTTAAAGCTATCGTCTTCAAACTTTGCACACACCCTTCTTTCCTTTGCAGGCAGTATATAAGTCGGAACGGCCGGGATCGGTCGACTATATCCTATAGCTGCCATATAACTGATTATAGCTGATTGATCGGAAATGGCATAACTTCGTTGTTTTTAAAGTTAAAAGGATGGGATTTTCTGTGGATTCTACTTAGGGCAAACTAATTGGATCTGCAGTTTTACGCATCGAACTGCTGACTCCCATTTTCCTCCCCAATGAGGGGCACGTGGTGGGATAAATGTCCATTGTATCCCTTCGTCTGCAAGAGTGTTCACGATGTGATCCTGGTGTTGTGATGAACTTAAGAGTTGCTGCATTTCATCGAGGGATCGCTTCGCTCCGATGAAATTTGTACCATTGTCGCTGTACATGCGGTTGCATTTGCCTCGTATAGAGAAAAATCTTCGCAATGCCGCCAGAAATGTTTCTGTGGATAGGTCCGTTGCGAGTTCTAGGTGAATCGCTGAAGTGACCATACAAACGAATAAGCATATATATCCCTTGCCTATTAGTGGTTTGCGCACCTTCGCATCCTTCAGAAGAATGGGTCCTGCGTAGTCGCATCCAGTGTTGACGAATGGAAGTGCCTTCGTGATACGTATGCTGGGTAGATCTGCCATACGTTGATGCATTGTGTGTTGCCTTTGCCGAAAGCAAGCCAGGCAGTTATGCGTGATTTTGCGTATCAAATTTCGGGCGCCGAAAATCCAATACCTTTGTCGGACCATAACGAAGAGAGATGAGACTCCAGGGTGTAGGTTAAAGCGATGCTCATGGACTATGATCAAATAAGTGATCCGATGATTCTTTGGGAGAAAAATGGGATGTTTTGCCTCTGCTGACAACTGTGAATGTTGTATTCGTCCGCCCACTGAGCAGGTGGTCCTTGTCGATGATTGGTGAGAGCTTTATCAATTGAGATTGGTTCCCTAGAGCCTTGTTAGTGCGTAGCAACTGAAGTTCTGGTTGAAAAACAGCTTGTGCGTGTTGCAGCCATCAAATCCGGCCGCCTTGATTTAATCGAATGTCAGAGAAAGCGATGTTCGTTTTGAAGATGGATGTTTCATGCGATGAATGAATCGCAAAACATAACCAAGCGTGTGTATAAGCTTCAGCCAAGATGATATGCGATAAAGAAGCTTATCCATAGGGTTGTCCGTCGTGACAGTCATCTGCGCAGCTAGGCAATTTGTTATACCCTTGCAGAGGGTATTATAATTTTGGTCAAAAGTGGGCAACGCAGTGAAGGAGACATCTCCGACCCTATAAAGTATATATATTCTTGATCAGGATCACCTCCTGAGTTGATATAAGCATGTCCGTCTGTCCGTCTGTCTGTTTCTACGCAAACTAGTCTCTCAGTTTTAAAGCTATCGTCTTCAAACTTTGCACACACCCTTCTTTCCTTTGCAGGCAGTATATAAGTCGGAACGGCCGGGATCGGTCGACTATATCCTATAGCTGCCATATAACTGATTATAGCTGATTGATCGGAAATGGCATAACTTCGTTGTTTTTAAAGTTAAAAGGATGGGATTTTCTATGGATTCTACTTTGGGCAAACTAATTGGATCTGCAGTTTTACGCATCGAACTGCTGACTCCCATTTTCCTCCCCAATAAGGGGCACGTGGTGGGATAAATGTCCATTGTATCCCTTCGTCTGCAAGAGTGTTCACGATGTGATCCTGGTGTTGTGATGAACTTAAGAGTTGCTGCATTTCATCGAGGGATCGCTTCGCTCCGATGAAATTTGTACCATTGTCGCTGTACATGCGGTTGCATTTGCCTCGTATAGAGAAAAATCTTCGCAATGCCGCCAGAAATGTTTCTGTGGATAGGTCCGTTGCGAGTTCTAGGTGAATCGCTGAAGTGACCATACAAACGAATAAGCATATATATCCCTTGCCTATTAGTGGTTTGCGCACCTTCGCATCCTTCAGAAGAATGGGTCCTGCGTAGTCGCATCCAGTGTTGACGAATGGAAGTGCCTTCGTGATACGTATGCTGGGTAGATCTGCCATACGTTGATGCATTGTGTGTTGCCTTTGCCGAAAGCAAGCCAGGCAGTTATGCGTGATTTTGCGTATCAAATTTCGGGCGCCGAAAATCCAATACCTTTGTCGGACCATAACGAAGAGAGATGAGACTCCAGGGTGTAGGTTAAAGCGATGCTCATGGACTATGATCAAATAAGTGATCCGATGATTCTTTGGGAGAAAAATGGGATGTTTTGCCTCTGCTGACAACTGTGAATGTTGTATTCGTCCGCCCACTGAGCAGGTGGTCCTTGTCGATGATTGGTGAGAGCTTTATCAATTGAGATTGGTTCCCTAGAGCCTTGTTAGTGCGTAGCAACTGAAGTTCTGGTTGAAAAACAGCTTGTGCGTGTTGCAGCCATCAAATCCGGCCGCCTTGATTTAATCGAATGTCAGAGAAAGCGATGTTCGTTTTGAAGATGGATGTTTCATGCGATGAATGAATCGCAAAACATAACCAAGCGTGTGTATAAGCTTCAGCCAAGATGATATGCGATAAAGAAGCTTATCCATAGGGTTGTCCGTCGTGACAGTCGACTGCGCAGCTAGGCAATTTGTTATACCCTTGCAGAGGGTATTATAATTTTGGTCAAAAGTGGGCAACGCAGTGAAGGAGACATCTCCGACCCTATAAAGTATATATATTCTTGATCAGGATCACCTCCTGAGTTGATATAAGCATGTCCGTCTGTCCGTCTGTCTGTTTCTACGCAAACTAGTCTCTCAGTTTTAAAGCTATCGTCTTCAAACTTTGCACACACCCTTCTTTTCCTTTGCAGGCAGTATATAAGTCGGAACGGCCGGGATCGGTCGACTATATCCTATAGCTGCCATATAACTGATTATAGCTGATTGATCGGAAATGGCATAACTTCGTTGTTTTTAAAGTTAAAAGGATGGGATTTTCTATGGATTCTACTTTGGGCAAACTAATTGGATCTGCAGTTTTACGCATCGAACTGCTGACTCCCATTTTCCTCCCCAATAAGGGGCACGTGGTGGGATAAATGTCCATTGTATCCCTTCGTCTGCAAGAGTGTTCACGATGTGATCCTGGTGTTGTGATGAACTTAAGAGTTGCTGCATTTCATCGAGGGATCGCTTCGCTCCGATGAAATTTGTACCATTGTCGCTGTACATGCGGTTGCATTTGCCTCGTATAGAGAAAAATCTTCGCAATGCCGCCAGAAATGTTTCTGTGGATAGGTCCGTTGCGAGTTCTAGGTGAATCGCTGAAGTGACCATACAAACGAATAAGCATATATATCCCTTGCCTATTAGTGGTTTGCGCACCTTCGCATCCTTCAGAAGAATGGGTCCTGCGTAGTCGCATCCAGTGTTGACGAATGGAAGTGCCTTCGTGATACGTATGCTGGGTAGATCTGCCATACGTTGATGCATTGTGTGTTGCCTTTGCCGAAAGCAAGCCAGGCAGTTATGCGTGATTTTGCGTATCAAATTTCGGGCGCCGAAAATCCAATACCTTTGTCGGACCATAACGAAGAGAGATGAGACTCCAGGGTGTAGGTTAAAGCGATGCTCATGGACTATGATCAAATAAGTGATCCGATGATTCTTTGGGAGAAAAATGGGATGTTTTGCCTCTGCTGACAACTGTGAATGTTGTATTCGTCCGCCCACTGAGCAGGTGGTCCTTGTCGATGATTGGTGAGAGCTTTACCAATTGAGATTGGTTCCCTAGAGCCTTGTTAGTGCGTAGCAACTGAAGTTCTGGTTGAAAAACAGCTTGTGCGTGTTGCAGCCATCAAATCCGGCCGCCTTGATTTAATCGAATGTCAGAGAAAGCGATGTTCGTTTTGAAGATGGATGTTTCATGCGATGAATGAATCGCAAAACATAACCAAGCGTGTGTATAAGCTTCAGCCAAGATGATATGCGATTAAGAAGCTTATCCATAGGGTTGTCCGTCGTGACAGTCATCTGCGCAGCTAGGCAATTTGTTATACCCTTGCAGAGGGTATTATAATTTTGGTCAAAAGTGGGCAACGCAGTGAAGGAGACATCTCCGACCCTATAAAGTATATATATTCTTGATCAGGATCACCTCCTGAGTTGATATAAGCATGTCCGTCTGTCCGTCTGTCTGTTTCTACGCAAACTAGTCTCTCAGTTTCAAAAGCTATCGTCTTCAAACTTTGCACACACCCTTCTTTCCTTTGCAGGCAGTATATAAGTCGGAACGGCCGGGATCGGTCGACTATATCCTATAGCTGCCATATAACTGATTATAGCTGATTGATCGGAAATGGCATAACTTCGTTGTTTTTAAAGTTAGAAGGATGGGATTTTCTATGGATTCTACTTTGGGCACACTAATTGGATCTGCAGTTTTACGCATCGAACTGCTGACTTCCATTTTCCTCCCCAATGAGGGGCACGTGGTGGGATAAATGTCCATTGTATCCCTTCGTCTGCAAGAGTGTTCACGATGTGATCCTGGTGTTGTGATGAACTTAAGAGTTGCTGCATTTCATCGAGGGATCGCTTCGCTCCGATGAAATTTGTACCATTGTCGCTGTACATGCGGTTGCATTTGCCTCGTATAGAGAAAAATCTTCGCAATGCCGCCAGAAATGTTTCTGTGGATAGGTCCGTTGCGAGTTCTAGGTGAATCGCTGAAGTGACCATACAAACGAATAAGCATATATATCCCTTGCCTTCAGAAGAATGGGTCCTGCGTAGTCGCATCCAGTGTTGACGAATGGAAGTGCCTTCGTGATACGTATGCTGGGTAGATCTGCCAGACGTTGATGCATTGTGTGTTGCCTTTGCCGAAAGCAAGCCAGGCAGTTATGCGTGATTTTGCGTATCAAATTTCGGGCGCCGAAAATCCAATACCTTTGTCGGACCATAACGAAGAGAGATGAGACTCCAGGGTGTAGGTTAAAGCGATGCTCATGGACTATGATCAAATAAGTGATCCGATGATTCTTTGGGAGAAAAATGGGATGTTTTGCCTCTGCTGACAACTGTGAATGTTGTATTCGTCCGCCCACTGAGCAGGTGGTCCTTGTCGATGATTGGTGAGAGCTTTACGAGTTGAGATTGGTTCCCTAGAGCCTTGTTAGTGCGTAGCAACTGAAGTTCTGGTTGAAAAACAGCTTGTGCGTGTTGCAGCCATCAAATCCGGCCGCCTTGATTTAATCGAATGTCAGAGAAAGCGATGTTCGTTTTGAAGATGGATGTTTCATGCGATGAATGAATCGCAAAACCTAACCAAGCGTGTGTATAAGCTTCAGCCAAGATGATATGCGATTAAGAAGCTTATCCATAGGGTTGTCCGTCGTGACAGTCATCTGCGCAGCTAGGCAATTTGTTATACCCTTGCAGAGGGTATTATAATTTTGGTCAAAAGTGGGCAACGCAGTGAAGGAGACATCTCCGACCCATATAAAGTATATATATTCTTGATCAGGATCACCTCCTGAGTTGATATAAGCATGTCCGTCTGTCCGTCTGTCTGTTTCTACGCAAACTAGTCTCTCAGTTTTAAAGCTATCGTCTTCAAACTTTGCACACACCCTTCTTTCCTTTGCAGGCAGTATATAAGTCGGAACGGCCGGGATCGGTCGACTATATCCTATAGCTGCCATATAACTGATTATAGCTGATTGATCGGAAATGGCATAACTTCGTTGTTTTTAAAGTTAGAAGGATGGGATTTTCTATGGATTCTACTTTGGGCACACTAATTGGATCTGCAGTTTTACGCATCGAACTGCTGACTTCCATTTTCCTCCCCAATGAGGGGCACGTGGTGGGATAAATGTCCATTGTATCCCTTCGTCTGCAAGAGTGTTCACGATGTGATCCTGGTGTTGTGATGAACTTAAGAGTTGCTGCATTTCATCGAGGGATCGCTTCGCTCCGATGAAATTTGTACCATTGTCGCTGTACATGCGGTTGCATTTGCCTTGTATAGAGAAAAATCTTCGCAATGCCGCCAGAAATGTTTCTGTGGATAGGTCCGTTGCAAGTTCTAGGTGAATCGCTGAAGTGACCATACAAACGAATAAGCATATATATCCCTTGCCTATTAGTGGTTTGCGCACCTTCGCATCCTTCAGAAGAATGGGTCCTGCGTAGTCGCATCCAGTGTTGACGAATGGAAGTGCCTTCGTGATACGTATGCTGGGTAGATCTGCCATACGTTGATGCATTGTGTGTTGCCTTTGCCGAAAGCAAGCCAGGCAGTTATGCGTGATTTTGCGTATCAAATTTCGGGCGCCAAAAATCCAATACCTTTGTCGGACCATAACGAAGAGAGATGAGACTCCAGGGTGTAGGTTAAAGCGATGCTCATGGACTATGATCAAATAAGTGATCCGATGATTCTTTGGGAGAAAAATGGGATGTTTTGCCTCTGCTGACAACTGTGAATGTTGTATTCGTCCGCCCACTGAGCAGGTGGTCCTTGTCGATGATTGGTGAGAGCTTTACCAATTGAGATTGGTTCCCTAGAGCCTTGTTAGTGCGTAGCAACTGAAGTTCTGGTTGAAAAACAGCTTGTGCGTGTTGCAGCCATCAAATCCTGGCCGCCTTGATTTAATCGAATGTCAGAGAAAGCGATGTTCGTTTTGAAGATGGATGTTTCATGCGATGAATGAATCGCAAAACATAACCAAGCGTGTGTATAAGCTTCAGCCAAGATGATATGCGATTAAGAAGCTTATCCATAGGGTTGTCCGTCGTGACAGTCATCTGCGCAGCTAGGCAATTTGTTATACCCTTGCAGAGGGTATTATAATTTTGGTCAAAAGTGGGCAACGCAGTGAAGGAGACATCTCCGACCCTATAAAGTATATATATTCTTGATCAGGATCACCTCCTGAGTTGATATAAGCATGTCCGTCTGTCCGTCTGTCTGTTTCTACGCAAACTAGTCTCTCAGTTTTAAAGCTATCGTCTTCAAACTTTGCACACACCCTTCTTTCCTTTGCAGGCAGTATATAAGTCGGAACGGCCGGGATCGGTCGACTATATCCTATAGCTGCCATATAACTGATTATAGCTGATTGATCGGAAATGGCATAACTTCGTTGTTTTTTAAAGTTAGAAGGATGGGATTTTCTATGGATTCTACTTTGGGCAAACTTATTGGATCTGCAGTTTTACGCATCGAACTGCTGACTCCCATTTTCCTCCCCAATGAGGGGCACGTGGTGGGATAAATGTCCATTGTATCCCTTCGTCTGCAAGAGTGTTCACGATGTGATCCTGGTGTTGTGATGAACTTAAGAGTTGCTGCATTTCATCGAGGGATCGCTTCGCTCCGATGAAATTTGTACCATTGTCGCTGTACATGCGGTTGCATTTGCCTCGTATAGAGAAAAATCTTCGCAATGCCGCCAGAAATGTTTCTGTGGATAGGTCCGTTGCGAGTTCTAGGTGAATCGCTGAAGTGACCATACAAACGAATAAGCATATATATCCCTTGCCTATTAGTGGTTTGCGCACCTTCGCATCCTTCAGAAGAATGGGTCCTGCGTAGTCGCATCCAGTGTTGACGAATGGAAGTGCCTTCGTGATACGTATGCTGGGTAGATCTGCCATACGTTGATGCATTGTGTGTTGCCTTTGCCGAAAGCAAGCCAGGCAGTTATGCGTGATTTTGCGTATCAAATTTCGGGCGCCAAAAATCCAATACCTTTGTCGGACCATAACGAAGAGAGATGAGACTCCAGGGTGTAGGTTAAAGCGATGCTCATGGACTATGATCAAATAAGTGATCCGATGATTCTTTGGGAGAAAAATGGGATGTTTTGCCTCTGCTGACAACTGTGAATGTTGTATTCGTCCGCCCACTGAGCAGGTGGTCCTTGTCGATGATTGGTGAGAGCTTTACCAATTGAGATTGGTTCCCTAGAGCCTTGTTAGTGCGTAGCAACTGAAGTTCTGGTTGAAAAACAGCTTGTGCGTGTTGCAGCCATCAAATCATGGCCGCCTTGATTTAATCGAATGTCAGAGAAAGCGATGTTCGTTTTGAAGATGGATGTTTCATGCGATGAATGAATCGCAAAACATAACCAAGCGTGTGTATAAGCTTCAGCCAAGATGATATGCGATTAAGAAGCTTATCCATAGGGTTGTCCGTCGTGACAGTCATCTGCGCAGCTAGGCAATTTGTTATACCCTTGCAGAGGGTATTATAATTTTGGTCAAAAGTGGGCAACGCAGTGAAGGAGACATCTCCGACCCTATAAAGTATATATATTCTTGATCAGGATCACCTCCTGAGTTGATATAAGCATGTCCGTCTGTCCGTCTGTCTGTTTCTACGCAAACTAGTCTCTCAGTTTTAAAGCTATCGTCTTCAAACTTTGCACACACCCTTCTTTCCTTTGCAGGCAGTATATAAGTCGGAACGGCCGGGATCGGTCGACTATATCCTATAGCTGCCATATAACTGATTATAGCTGATTGATCGGAAATGGCATAACTTCGTTGTTTTTAAAGTTAGAAGGATGGGATTTTCTATGGATTCTACTTTGGGCACACTTATTGGATCTGCAGTTTTACGCATCGAACTGCTGACTTCCATTTTCCTCCCCAATGAGGGGCACGTGGTGGGATAAATGTCCATTGTATCCCTTCGTCTGCAAGAGTGTTCACGATGTGATCCTGGTGTTGTGATGAACTTAAGAGTTGCTGCATTTCATCGAGGGATCGCTTCGCTCCGATGAAAATTTGTACCATTGTCGCTGTACATGCGGTTGCATTTGCCTCGTATAGATAAAAATCTTCGCAATGCCGCCAGAAATGTTTCTGTGGATAGGTCCGTTGCGAGTTCTAGGTGAATCGCTGAAGTGACCATACAAACGAATAAGCATATATATCCCTTGCCTATTAGTGGTTTGCGCACCTTCGCATCCTTCAGAAGAATGGGTCCTGCGTAGTCGCATCCAGTGTTGACGAATGGAAGTGCCTTCGTGATACGTATGCTGGGTAGATCTGCCATACGTTGATGCATTGTGTGTTGCCTTTGCCGAAAGCAAGCCAGGCAGTTATGCGTGATTTTGCGTATCAAATTTCGGGCGCCGAAAATCCAATACCTTTGTCGGACCATAACGAAGAGAGATGAGACTCCAGGGTGTAGGTTAAAGCGATGCTCATGGACTATGATCAAATAAGTGACCCGATGATTCTTTGGGAGAAAAATGGGATGTTTTGCCTCTGCTGAAACTGTGAATGTTGTATTCGTCCGCCCACTGAGCAGGTGGTCCTTGTCGATGATTGGTGAGAGCTTTAGCAATTGAGATTGGTTCCCTAGAGCCTTGTTAGTGCGTAGCAACTGAAGTTCTGGTTGAAAAACAGCTTGTGCGTGTTGCAGCCATCAAATCCTGGCCGCCTTGATTTAATCGAATGTCAGAGAAAGCGATGTTCGTTTTGAAGATGGATGTTTCATGCGATGAATGAATCGCAAAACATAACCAAGCGTGTGTATAAGCTTCAGCCAAGATGATATGCGATTAAGAAGCTTATCCATAGGGTTGTCCGTCGTGACAGTCATCTGCGCAGCTAGGCAATTTGTTATACCCTTGCAGAGGGTATTATAATTTTGGTCAAAAGTGGGCAACGCAGTGAAGGAGACATCTCCGACCCTATAAAGTATATATATTCTTGATCAGGATCACCTCCTGAGTTGATATAAGCATGTCCGTCTGTCCGTCTGTCTGTTTCTACGCAAACTAGTCTCTCAGTTTTAAAGCTATCGTCTTCAAACTTTGCACACACCCTTCTTTCCTTTGCAGGCAGTATATAAGTCGGAACGGCCGGGATCGGTCGACTATATCCTATAGCTGCCATATAACTGATTATAGCTGATTGATCGGAAATGGCATAACTTCGTTGTTTTTAAAGTTAGAAGGATGGGATTTTCTATGGATTCTACTTTGGGCACACTAATTGGATCTGCAGTTTTACGCATCGAACTGCTGACTTCCATTTTCCTCCCCAATGAGGGGCACGTGGTGGGATAAATGTCCATTGTATCCCTTCGTCTGCAAGAGTGTTCACGATGTGATCCTGGTGTTGTGATGAACTTAAGAGTTGCTGCATTTCATCGAGGGATCGCTTCGCTCCGATGAAATTTGTACCATTGTCGCTGTACATGCGGTTGCATTTGCCTCGTATAGATAAAAATCTTCGCAATGCCGCCAGAAATGTTTCTGTGGATAGGTCCGTTGCGAGTTCTAGGTGAATCGCTGAAGTGACCATACAAACGAATAAGCATATATATCCCTTGCCTATTAGTGGTTTGCGCACCTTCGCATCCTTCAGAAGAATGGGTCCTGCGTAGTCGCATCCAGTGTTGACGAATGGAAGTGCCTTCGTGATACGTATGCTGGGTAGATCTGCCATACGTTGATGCATTGTGTGTTGCCTTTGCCGAAAGCAAGCCAGGCAGTTATGCGTGATTTTGCGTATCAAATTTCGGGCGCCGAAAATCCAATACCTTTGTCGGACCATAACGAAGAGAGATGAGACTCCAGGGTGTAGGTTAAAGCGATGCTCATGGACTATGATCAAATAAGTGACCCGATGATTCTTTGGGAGAAAAATGGGATGTTTTGCCTCTGCTGAAACTGTGAATGTTGTATTCGTCCGCCCACTGAGCAGGTGGTCCTTGTCGATGATTGGTGAGAGCTTTACCAATTGAGATTGGTTCCCTAGAGCCTTGTTAGTGCGTAGCAACTGAAGTTCTGGTTGAAAAACAGCTTGTGCGTGTTGCAGCCATCAAATCCTGGCCGCCTTGATTTAATCGAATGTCAGTGAAAGCGATGTTCGTTTTGAAGATGGATGTTTCATGCGATGAATGAATCGCAAAACATAACCAAGCGTGTGTATAAGCTTCAGCCAAGATGATATGCGATTAAGAAGCTTATCCATAGGGTTGTCCGTCGTGACAGTCATCTGCGCAGCTAGGCAATTTGTTATACCCTTGCAGAGGGTATTTTAATTTTGGAGAAAAGTGGGCAACGCAGTGAAGGAGACATCTCCGACCCTATAAAGTATATATATTCTTGATCAGGATCACCTCCTGAGTTGATATAAGCATGTCCGTCTGTCCGTCTGTCTGTTTCTACGCAAACTAGTCTCTCAGTTTTAAAGCTATCGTCTTCAAACTTTGCACACACCCTTCTTTCCTTTGCAGGCAGTATATAAGTCGGAACGGCCGGGATCGGTCGACTATATCCTATAGCTGCCATATAACTGATTATAGCTGATTGATCGGAAATGGCATAACTTCGTTGTTTTTAAAGTTAAAAGGATGGGATTTTCTATGGATTCTACTTTGGGCAAACTAATTGGATATGCAGTTTTACGCATCGAACTGCTGACTCCCATTTTCCTCCCCAATGAGGGGCACGTGGTGGGATAAATGTCCATTGTATCCCTTCGTCTGCAAGAGTGTTCACGATGTGATCCTGGTGTTGTGATGAACTTAAGAGTTGCTGCATTTCATCGAGGGATCGCTTCGCTCCGATGAAATTTGTACCATTGTCGCTGTACATGCGGTTGCATTTGCCTCGTATAGAGAAAAATCTTCGCAATGCCGCCAGAAATGTTTCTGTGGATAGGTCCGTTGCGAGTTCTAGGTGAATCGCTGAAGTGACCATACAAACGAATAAGCATATATATCCCTTGCCTATTAGTGGTTTGCGCACCTTCGCATCCTTCAGAAGAATGGGTCCTGCGTAGTCGCATCCAGTGTTGACGAATGGAAGTGCCTTCGTGATACGTATGCTGGGTAGATCTGCCATACGTTGATGCATTGTGTGTTGCCTTTGCCGAAAGAAGCCAGGCAGTTATGCGTGATTTTGCGTATCAAATTTCGGGCGCCGAAAATCCAATACCTTTGTCGGACCATAACAGAAGAGAGATGAGACTCCAGGGTGTAGGTTAAAGCGATGCTCATGGACTATAATCAAATAAGTGATCCGATGATTCTTTGGGAGAAAAATGGGATGTTTTGCCTCTGCTGACAACTGTGAATGTTGTATTCGTCCGCCCATAGAGCAGGTGGTCCTTGTCGATGATTGGTGAGAGCTTTACCAATTGAGATTGGTTCCCTAGAGCCTTGTTAGTGCGTAGCAACTGAAGTTCTGGTTGAAAAACAGCTTGTGCGTGTTGCAGCCATCAAATCCTGGCCGCCTTGATTTAATCGATTGTCAGAGAAAGCGATGTTCGTTTTGAAGATGGATGTTTCATGCGATGAATGAATCACTAAAACATAACCAAGCGTGTGTATAAGCTTCAGCCAATATGATATGCGATTAAGAAGCTTATCCATAGGGTTGTCCGTCGTGACAGTCATCTGCGCAGCTAGGCAATTTGTTATACCCTTGCAGAGGGTATTATAATTTTGGTCAAAAGTGGGCAACGCAGTCAAGGAGATATCTCCGACCCTATAAAGTATATATATTCTTGATCAGGATCACCTCCTGAGTTGATATAAGCATGTCCGTCTGTCCGTCTGTCTGTTTCTACGCAAACTAGTCTCTCAGTTTTAAAGCTATCGTCTTCAAACTTTGCACACACCCTTCTTTCCTTTGCAGGCAGTATATAAGTGGGAACGGCCGGGATCGGTCGACTATATACTATAGCTGCCATATAACTGATTATAGCTGATTGATCGGAAATGGCATAACTTCGTTGTTTTTAAAGTTAGAAGGATGAAAGTTTCTATGGATTCTACTTTGGGCAAACTAATTGGATCTGCAGTTTTACGCATCGAACTGCTGACTCCCATTTTCCTCCCCAATGAGGGGCACGTGGTGGGATAAATGTCCATTGTATCCCCTTCGTCTGCAAGAGTGTTCACGATGTGATCCTGGTGTTGTGATGAACTTAAGAGTTGCTGCATTTCATCGAGGGATCGCTTCGCTCCGATGAAATTTGTACCATTGTCGCTGTACATGCGGTTGCATTTGCCTCGTATAGAGAAAAATCTTCGCAATGCCGCCAGAAATGTTTCTGTGGATAGGTCTGTTGCGAGTTCTAGGTGAATCGCTGAAGTGACCATACAAACGAATAAGCATATATATCCCTTGCCTATTAGTGGTTTGCGCACCTTCGCATCCTTCAGAAGAATGGGTCCTGCGTAGTCGCATCCAGTGTTGACGAATGGAAGTGCCTTCGTGATACGTATGCTGGGTAGATCTGCCATACGTTGATGCATTGTGTGTTGCCGCTGCCGAAAACTTAAGCCAGGCAGTAATGCGTGATTTTGCGTATCAAATTTCGGGCGCCGAAAATCCAATACCTCTGTCGGACCATAACGAAGAGAGATGAGACTCCAGGGTGTAGGTTAAAGCGATGCTCATGGACTATGATCAAATAAGTGATCCGATGATTCTTTGGGAGAAAAATGGGATGTTTTGCCTCTGCTGACAACTGTGAATGTTGTATTCGTCCGCCCACTGAGCAGGTGGTCCTTGTCGATGATTGGTGAGAGCTTTACCAGACAAGAGTGGACCCTGGAGAGCCTTATCGGTGCGTAGCAACTGAAGTTCTGGTTGAAAAACAGCTTGTGCGTGTTGCAGCCATCAAATCATGGCCGCCTTGATTTAATCGAATGTCAGAGAAAGCGATGTTCGTTTTGAAGATGGATGTTTCATGCGATGAATGAATCTCAAAACATAACCAAGCGTGTGTATAAGCTTCAGCCAAGATGATATGCGATTAAGAAGCTTATCCATAGGGTTGTCCGTCGTGACAGTCATCTGCGCAGCTAGGCAATTTGTTATACCCTTGCAGAGGGTATTATAATTTTGGTCAAAAGTGGGCAACGCAGTGAAGGAGACATCTCCGACCCTATAAAGTATATATATTCTTGATCAGGATCTCCTCCTGAGTTGATATAAGCATGTCCGTCTGTCCGTCTGTCTGTTTCTACGCAAACTAGTCTCTCAGTTTTAAAGCTATCGTCTTCAAACTTTGCACACACCCTTCTTTCCTTTGCAGGCAGTATATAAGTCGGAACGGCCGGGATCGGTCGACTATATCCTATAGCTTGCCATATAACTGATTATAGCTGATTGATCGGAAATGGCATAACTTCGTTGTTTTTAAAGTTAGTAGGATGGGATTTTCTATGGATTCTAGTTTGGGCACACTAATTGGATCTGCAGTTTTACGCATCGAACTGCTGACTCCCATTTTCCTCCCCAATGAGGGGCACGTGGTGGGATAAATGTCCATTGTATCCCTTCGTCTGCAAGAGTGTTCACGATGTGATCCTGGTGTTGTGATGAACTTAAGAGTTGCTGCATTTCATCGAGAGATCGCTTCGCTCCGATGAAATTTGTACCATTGTCGCTGTACATGGCGGTTGCATTTGCCTCGTATAGAGAAAAATCTTCGCAATGCCGCCAGAAATGTTTCTGTGGATAGGTCCGTTGCGAGTTCTAGGTGAATCGCTGAGGAAGTGACCATACAAACGAATGAAAAGCAAATATATCCCTTGCCAAATGGTGGTTTGCGCACCTTCGCATCCTTCAGAAGAATGGGTCCTGCGTAGTCGCATCCAGAATTGACGAATGGAAGTGCCTTCGTGATACTTGTGCTGGGTAGATCTGCCATGCGTTGATGCATCCTGTGTTGCCTTTGCCGAAAGCAAGCCAGGCAGTTATGCGTGATTTTGCGTATCAAATTTCAAGCGCCGAAAATCCAATACCTTTGTCGGACCATAACGAAGAGAGATGAGACTCCAGGGTGTAGGTTAAAGCGATGCTCATATGGACTATGATCAAATAAGTGATCCGATGATTCTTTGGGAGAAAAATGGGATGTTTTGCCTCTGCTGACAACTGTGAATGTTGTATTCGTCCGCCCACTGAGCAGGTGGTCCTTGTCGATGATTGGTGAGAGCTTTAGCAATTGAGATTGGTTCCCTAGAGCCTTGTTAGTGCGTAGCAACTGAAGTTCTGGTTGAAAAACAGCTTGTGCGTGTTGCAGCCATCAAATCCGGCCGCCTTGATTTAATCGAATGTGAGAGAAAGCGATGTTCGTTTTGAAGATGGATGTTTCATGCGATGAATGAATCGCAAAACATTTTGAAGCGTGTGTTTTTCCTTCAGCCAAGATGATATGCGATTAGAAGCTTATCCATAGGGTTGTCCGTCGTGACAGTAATCTGCAGAAGCTGAGCAATTTGTTATCACCTTGCAGAGGGTATTATAACTTTGGTCAAAAGTGGGCAACGCAGTGAAGGAGACATCTCCGACCCTATAAAGTATATATATTCTTGATCAGGATCACCTCCTGAGTTGATATAAGCATGTCCGTCTGTCCGTCTGTCTGTTTCTACGCAAACTAGTCTCTCGGATTTACAAGCTATCGTCTTCAAACTTTGCACACACCCTTCTTTCCTTTGCAGGCAGGATATGACTCTGGGAACGGCCGGGATCGGTCGACTATATCTTATAGCTGCCATATAACTGATTATAGCTGATTGATCGGAAATGGCATAACTTCGTTGTTTTGCAAGTTAGAAGGATGGGATTTTCTATGGATATTACTTTGAGCTTGCAAATTGGATCTGCAGTTTTTACGCATCGAACTGCTGACTTCCATTTCCCTCCCCAATGAGGGGCACGTGGTGGGATAAATGTCCATTGTATCCCTTCGTCTGCAAGAGTGTTCACGATGTGATCCTGGTGTTGTGATTAACTTAAGAGTTGCTGCATTTCATCGAGGGATCGCTTCGCTCCGATGAAATTTGCGCCGGTGTCGCTGTACATGCGGTTGCATTTGCCTCGTATAGAGAAAAATCTTCGCAATGCCGCCAAGAAATGTTTCTGTGGATAGGTCCGTTGCGAGTTCTAGGTGAATCGCTGAAGTGACCATACAAACGAATAAGCATATATATCCCTTGCCTATTAGTGGTTTGCGCACCTTCGCATCCTTCAGAAGAATGGGTCCTGCGTAGTCGCATCCAGTGTTGACAGATGGAAGTGCCTTCGTGATACGTATGCTGGGTAGATCTGCCATACGTTGATGCATTATGTGTTGCCTTTGCCGAAAGCAAGCCAGGCAGTTATGCGTGATTTTGCGTATCAAATTTCGGGCGCCGAAAATCCAATACCTTTGTCGGACCATAACGAAGAGAGATGAGACTTCAGGGTGTAGGTTAAAAACGATGCTCATGGACTATGATCAAATAAGTGATCCGATGATTCTTTGGAAGAAAAATGGGATGTTTTACCTCTGCTGACAACTGTGAATGTTGTATTCGTCCGCCCACTGAGCAGGTGGTCCTTGTCGATGATTGGTGAGCTTTTTACCAATTGGCGAGATTGGTTCCTTGGGGAAATATTGGTGCGTAGCTTAGGAAGTTCTGGTTGAAAGGGAGTTTTTGAGAAAAATTTTGGAGATTTCTTCAAATAATGAAAGTTTTGGCAATTTAATGGAATTTGCAGCTCGGATATCGCGGCAGTTTCAGTTTTGGATTTTGGAGATTCGGATATTTCTCGACAAAATCTCGAAGACTGTACTGTAGTTTTGGAAAAACAGTATGGAAGTGTGTGAAACTGTAACTTTTTGGAGAGATGATTTTATTTTGGATAAAAAAAAATGGGGCCCTGTCCCCCGGGCCCCCCCCCGAGACCTCGAAAAATTGGGATGCTCCGTGTAGCGGCGCTCGGATAGTGTGTGTTCTAGACGCGGCGGGGGGGGGGGGGGGGGGGGGGGGGCTCCGTCGGCGGAGCGCGTGTGTGTGTCGGGGGGGGGGGCGTCTCTCGCCTGTGTCTCCGAAGTATATATATTCAGTGTGTGTCGGGTTTCCCTGTCTGAGTTGATATAAGCATGTCCGTCACATGCATTGTCCGTCTGTCTGTTTCTACGCAAACTAGTCTCTCAGTTTTAAAGCTATCGTCTTCAAACTTTGCACACACCCTTCTTTTCCTTTGCAGGCAGTATATAAGTCGAGACAGTATGATCCAGTCGACTATATCCTATAGCTGCCATATAACTGATTATAGCTGATTGATCGGAAATGGCATAACTTCGTTGTTTTTTAAAGTTAATAGGATGGGATTTTCTATGGATTCTACTTTGGGCACACTAATTGGATCTGCAGTTTTACGCATCGAACTGCTGACTTCCATTTTCACTCCCCAATGAGGGGCACGTGGTGGGATAAATGTCAAATTTGTATCCCTTCGTCTGCAAGAGTGTTCACGATGTGATCCCTGTGTTGTGATGAACTTAAGAGTTGCTGCATTTCATCTAGGGTTCACTTCGCTCCGGTGTTTTTTGCACCATTGTCTTTGTACATGCGGTTGCATTTGCACTCGTATAGAGAAAAATCTTCGCAATACCGCCAGAAATTATTCTGTGGATAGGTCCGTTGCGAGTTCTAGGTGAATCGCTGAAGTGACCATACAAACAGATAAGCATATATATCCCTTGCCTATTAGTGGTTTGCACACCTTCGCATCCTTCAAAACAATGGGTCCTGCGTAGTCGCATCCAGTGTTGACCCATGGAAGTGCCTTCGTGATACGTATGCTGGGTAGATCTGCCATACGTTGATGCATTGTGTGTTGCCTTTGCCGAAAGCAAGCCAGACATTAATGCGTGATTTTGCGTATCAAATTTCGGAGCGCCGAAAATCCAATACCTTTGTCGGACCATAACGAAGAGAGATGAGACTCCAGGGTGTAGGTTAAAGCGATGCTCATGGACTATAATCATATAAGTGATCCGATGATTCTTTGGGAGCAAAATGGGATGTTTGCCTCTGCTGACAACTGTGAATGTTGTATTCGTCCGCCCACTGAAGCAGGTGGTCCTTGTCGATGATTGGTGAGAGCTTTACCAATTGAAGTTGGTTCCCTAGAGCCTTGTTAGTGCGTAGCAACTGAAGTTCTGGTTGAAAAACAGCTTGTGCGTGTTGCAGCCATCAAATCCTGGCTCTGCCTTGATTTAATCGAATGTCAGAGAAAGCGATGTTCGTTTTGAAGATGGATGTTTCATGCGATGAATGAATCGCAAAACATAACCAAGCAAGTGTATAAGCTTCAGCCAGGATGATATGCGATTAAGAAGCTTATCCATAGGGTTATCCCGTCGTGACAGTCATCTGCGCAGCTAGGCAATTTGTTATACCCTTGCAGAGGGTATTATAATTTTGGTCAAAAGTGGGCAACGCAGGGAAAGAGAAGTCTCCGACCCTATAAAGTATATATATTCTTGATCGGGATCACTCACCTCCTGAGTTGATATAAGCATGTCCGTCTGTCCGTCTGTCTGTTTCTACGCAAACTAGTCTCTCAGTTTTAAATAGATCGTCTTCAAACTTTGCACACACCCTTCTTTCCTTTGCAGGCAGTATATAAGTCGGAACGGCCGGGATCGGTCGACTATATCCTATAGCTGCCATATAACTGATTATAGCTGATTGATCGGAAATGGCATAACTTCGTTGTTTTTTAAGTTAGGAGGATGGGATTTTCCATGGATTCTACTTTAGAGACATTAATTGGATCTGCAGTTTTACGCATCGAACTGCTGACTCCCATTTTCCTCCCCAATGAGGGGCACGTGGTGGGATAAGACCTCTCCATTGTATCCCTTCGTCTGCAAAGGTGTTCACGATGTGATCCTGGTGTTGTGATGAACTTAAGAGTTGCTGCATTTCATCGAGGGATCTCTTCGCTCGGGGGGGATTTGTACCATTGTCGCTGTACATGCGGTTGCATTTGCCTCGTATAAGAGAAAAATCTTCGCAATGCCGCCAGAAATATTTCTGTGGATAGATATGATACGAGTTCTAGATTCAGAATCGCTGAAATGCGACCATACAAACGAATAAGCATATATATATCCCTTGCCTATTAGTGGTTTGCACACCTTCGCATCCTTCAGAAGAATGGGTCCTGCGTAGTCGCATCCAGTGTTGACGAATGGAAGTGCCTTCGTGATACATATGCTGGGTAGATCTGCCATACGTTGATGCATTGTGTGTTGCCTTTGCCAAAAGCAAGCCAGGTTGTAAAGCGTTTTTTTGCGTATCCAAATTTCGGGCGCCGAAAATCCAATGCCTTTGTCGGACCATAACGATATAGAGATGGGAAAGCAGGGTGTAGGTTAAAGCGATGCTCATGGACTATGATCAAATAGGCAAGTCCGATGATTCTTTGGGAGAAAAATGGGATGTTTTGCCTCTGCTGACAACTGTGAATGTTGTATTCGTCCGCCCACTAGAGCAGGTGGTCCTTGTCGATGATTGGTGAGAGCTTTACCAATTGAGATTGGTTCCCTAGAGCCTTGTTAGTGCGTAGCAACATGAAGTTCTGGTTGAAAAACAGCTTGTGCGTGTTGCAGCCATCAAATCATGGCCGCCTTGATTTAATCGAATGTCAGAGAAAGCGATGTTCGTTTTGAAGATGGATGTTTCATGCGATGAATGAATCGCAAAACATAACCAAGCGTGTGTATAAGCTTCAGCCAAGATGATAGGAAATTGAGAAGCTTATCCATAGGGTTGTCCGTCGTGACAGTCATCTGCGCAGCTAGGCAATTTGTTATACCCTTGCAGAGGGTATTATAATTTTGGTCAAAAGTGGGCAACGCAGTGAAGGAGACATCTCCGACCCTATAAAGTATATATATTCTTGATCAGGATCACCTCCTGAGTTGATATAAGCATGTCCGTCTGTCCGTCTGTCTGTTTCTACGCAAAGTAGTCTCTCAGTTTTAAAGCTATCGTCTTCAAACTTTGCACACACCCTTCTTTTCCTTTGCAGGCAGTATATAAGTCGGAACGGCCAGGATCGGTCGACTATATCCTATAGCTGCCATATAACTGATTATAGCTGATTGATCGGAAATGGCATAACTTCGTTGTTTTTAAAGTTAATAGGATGGGATTTTCTATGGATTCTACTTTGGGCAAACTAATTGGATCTGCAGTTTTACGCATCGAACTACTGACTCCCATTTTCCTCCCCAATGAGGGGCACGTGGTGGGATAAATGTCCATTGTATCCCTTAGTCTGCAAGAGTGTTCACGATGTGATCGCAATTGTTGTGATGAACTTAAGAGTTGCTGCATTTCATCCGAGGGATCGCTTCGCTCCGATAGAATTTGTACCATTGTCGCTGTACATGCGGTTGCATTTGCCTCGTATAGAGAAAAATCTTCGCAATGCCGCCAGAAATGTTTCTGTGGATAGGTCCGTTGCGAGTTCTAGGTGAATCGCTGAAGTGACCATACAAACGAATAAGCATATATATCCCTTGCCTTCAGAAGAATGGGTCCTGCGTAGTCGCATCCAGTGTTGACAGATAGATTTGCCCTTCGTGATACGTATGCTGGGTGGATCTGCCAGACGTTGATGCATTATTGTGTTGCCTTTGCCGAAAGCAAGCCAGGCAGTTATGCGTGATTTTGCGTATCAAATTTCGGGCGCCGAAAATCCAATACCTTTGTCGGACCATAACGAAGAGAGATGAGACTCCAGGGTGTAGGTTAAAGCGATGCTCATGGCCTATGATCAAATAAGTGATCCGATGATTCTTTGGGAGAAAAATGGGATGTTTTGCCTCTGCTGACAACTGTGAATGTTGTATTCGTTCTCCCACTGAGCAGGTGGTCCTTGTCGATGATTGGTGAGAGGCAAGACCAGTTGAGATTGGTTCCCTAGAGCCTTGTTAGTGCGTAGCAACTGAAGTTCTGGTTGAAAAACAGCTTGTGCGTGTTGCAGCCATCAAATCCGGCCGCCTTGATTTAATCGGGAATGTCAGAGAAGAGAAGCGATGTTCGTTTTGAAGATGGATGTTTCATGCGATGAATGAATCTAACGAAACATAACCAAGCGTGTGTATAAGCTTCAGCCAAGATGATATGCGATTAAGAAGCTTATCCATAGGGTTGTCCGTCGTGACAGTCATCTGCACAGCTAGGCAATTTGTTATACCCTTGCAGAGGGTATTATAATTTTGGTCAAAAGTGGGCAACGCAGTGAAGGACACATCTCCGAGCCTATTGAGTTTATATATTCTTGATCAGGATTTCCTCTGAGTTGATATAAGCATGTCCGTCTGTCCGTCTGTCTGTTTCTACGCAAACTGATCTCTCAGTTTTAAAGCTATCGTCTTCAAACTTTGCACACACCTTTTTTCCTTTGCAGGTAGTATATGGTAGGTTCGACCGGGATCGGTCATTATTCATATCCTATAGCTGCCAAATAACTGATTATAGCTGATTCATCGGAAATGGCATAACTTCGTTGTTTTTTAAAGTTAATAGGATGGGATTTTCTATGGATTCTACTTTGGGCAAACTAATTGGATCTGCAGTTTTACGCATCGAACTGCAGGCTCCCATTTTCTACCACCTCCCCCAATAGGGGCACGTGGTGGGATAAATGTCCATTGTATCCCTTCGTCTGCAGAGTGTTCACGATGTGATCCTTGTGTTGTGATGAACTTAAGAGTTGCTGCATTTCATCGAGGGATAGCTTTAGCTCCGATAAAATTTGTACCTTTGTCGCTGTACATGCGGTTGCATTTGCCTCGTATAGAGAAAAATCTTCGCAATGCCGCCAGAAATTTCCCTAATGGATAGGTCTGCTGCGAGTTCTAGGTGAATTCCTGAAATGGAGTAGCACAAACGAATAAGCGGCATATATATCCCTTGCCTATTAGTGGTTTGCGCACCTTCGCATCCTTCAGAAGAATGGGTCCCCTGCGTAGCTCATCCAGTGTTGACGAAATGGAAGTGCCTTCGTGATACATATGCTGGGTAGATCTGCCATACGTTGATGCATTGTGTGTTGCCTTTGCCAAAAGCAAGCGCAGTTATGCGTGATTTTTGCGCTACTCAAATTTCGGGCGCCGAAAATCCAATACCTTTGTCGGACCATAACGAAGAGAGATGAGACTTCAGGAGGGTGTAGGTTAAAGCGATGCTCATGGACTATGATCAAATGAGTGTTTCGATGGATTTTTTGGGAGAAAAATGGGATGTTTTGCCTCTGCTGACAACTGTGAATGTTGTATTCGTCCGCCCACTGAGCAGGGTGGTCCTTGTCGATGATTGGTGGGAGCTTTCTGATTGAGATTGGTTCCCCTAGAGCCTTTGTTAGTGCGTAGCAACTTGAAGTTCTGGTTGAATAAAAGCTGGCTGCTTGTGTTGTAGCCATCTCATCATGGCCACCAAAATTTAATCGAATGTCAAAGAAGCGATGTTCGTTTTGAAAGTGGATGTTTCATGCGATGAATGAATCGCAAAACATAAAACAGAAGCAAGTGTATAGCTTCCAGCCAAGATGATATGCGATTAGGAACCAAATCCATAGGGTTGTCCGTCGTGACAGTCATCTGCGCGCAGCTAGGCAATTTGTTATACCCTTGCAGAGGGTATTATAACTTTAGTCAAAAGTGGGCAAAGCAGTGAAGGAGACATCTCCGACCCTATAAAGTATATATATTCTTGATCGGGATTTTCTCCTGAGTTGATATAAGCATGTCCGTCTGTCCGTCTGTCTGTGTTTCTACAAAGTAGTCTCTCAGTTTTAAAGCTATCGTCTTCAAACTTTGCACACACCCTTCTTTCCTTTGCAGGCATTATATAAGTCGGAACGGCCGGGATCGGTCGACTATATCCTATAGCTGCCATATAACTGATTATAGCTGATTGATCAAGAAATCCCTTAACTTCGTTGTTTTTAAAGTTAAAGGATGGGATTTTCTATGGATTCTACTTTGGGCAAACTAATTGGATCTGCAGTTTTACGCATCGAACTGCTGACTCCCATT